>JAHBCN010005792.1:0-52966 GCA_019359885.1 Listronotus oregonensis | reverse complement strand
AAAATTTGGGTACCTTCAAAATTTGTCCTAAAAAAAAAATCCAGAAGAGTACACTGGACATAGTTTTCGTCGATCCTCTGCGACTATGTTAGCGGATTCTGGAGAAGGAATTACCAATGTCAAGCGATTGGGGCTGGAAATCAACGGCTGTAGTTGAGAGCTAGATTGATGAATTCACAAATCAGAAAAAGGATATGTCGAATAAAATATTGACCATGAACAACCCCCCTACTGAGCTAAGTCAACCTTCATCAAGCCGAACAAAAGCGCTTCCATAAGCCACCCGCTAAATGAAATTACAGGTCTGCAATTAATTTACAATATGCTAATAACTGTTCTTTTGTTGTAAATGTTATCAACAAATAATTCCCATTTATAAACATGTTGTAGTAGTTCTTTCAGTTAAACATAATTTGAAAATAATCATTGCTTTAATATTGGTATTATCTGACGCTCTAGGAAAAATTTTTCCCTAACGCTTGCCAAAGTGATTTTCCGCACTTGACTGCTTGCCCGAACTCAGTTCGCGTCGTTCGGGCAACGGCATCGCGATGGGGAAAAGTATTCTTGCGCATTTGTTAAGGAAAATAACTATTTTCCCAAAGTGTTCCCCTTGGGGCCAGTAGCATCTGGTCTAAATTTAGTGTGGATCCCATGTCTCAATTTTAAGATAAAAAGTACCTAGCTACTCCGATGCCTGGGAACATTTTTCATCTAACGGTTTCCCATTTGACAGCAATAAAAAAAATTAAAATTTTTAGAGCTGTCAAAACTTGACATATGTTGAACCCAGAATGCTCCAGCTACTAAATATCCCAAAATGGTTAAATAAACAGGGTATCTCTTTTGAAAATTGAAGATTAAGGCCGTTTCCGGCAAAATCGGTAGTCACAAGAAGTGACGTGACTTGTCAAAAATGTCAAATTTTACATTATACTTGGTGTTTTCTAATTAAATGTCAATATTTAAGGGGATGATTTTTTGGTCCATTTAAAAAAAAACTTTATATGAACGTATGTCCTTAACATCTTTTGAGATACAGGGTGGTAAAATTTTCGAAAATAAAACATTTATTATTAATATCTGTAATACCACTTTAGATATTTTAATGAAATTTGGAATACATGTGCAATGTATCGAAAGGCATTTTTTGGTGTACCAATTTTTTTTTTATTTTTACCAGTGTCGTTCGTACGGACTTTGACCTGCCTATTTTGGCAGACATTAATGAAACTCCACTGATTCCTTTTAAAATATTTTTTTTTGAAAACATCAATCATTTTTGAGCAAAGTTAATTACCTAATTTTTTTTAATCCAATGCACGGTTTTCGTTTAAAAAAATAAAAACCGTTTCTCTGTATGATCATAACAATATCGGTAAACAATACCCCCAAGCAGAGAAATATTTAGATTTAATTTTTCTAGATGAATTTTTATTTCTATTTTTATTCTATATTTTTTAGTCCAACGCACCATGGTTTTCAACACAGAAAAATTAAATCTGGATATTTCTCTGCATGGTGATATTGTTTACCGATATTGTTATGATCATGCAGAGAAACGGTTTTTATTTTTTTAAGCGAAAACCGTGCATCGGATTAAAAAGTTAAGTAACTAACTTTGCTCAGAAATGATTGGGTATTTTAAAAATCAATTTTATTTTAAGAGAAATCAGTGGCGTACCATCAATCTCTGACAAAATAGGCAGATCAAATTCCGTACGAACGCCTCTTGATACATAGTACATGTATGCCAAATTTCAAAATATTTAAAGTGGTATTACAGATATTAATAATAAATAATTTATTTTTATTTACCACCCTGTATTTCAAAAGTTTAGTTAGGACGTTTACGACATACGCTCATTAAAAGTTTTATTTTAAATGAACTTAAAAATCGCCCCCTTAAATATTGATATTCAATTAAAAAACACCCTGTATAATATATTTAAGTTTTATTTAAATGTCTTATAAAATGTAGAAAAAAGTGGGCTCCTAGATGACCCAGTATATTTAATTAAAAAGATCTTTATGATTCCTTATTTTGGGATTCTCAAAAACCCTAACTAAGCATTTTTTGGGTCGTACTTATAAAAAATTCCACCCTATTTAAACATGCAGAAAAGGGAAAAATATTATCAATTATTTTAGTATTTTAATCTTACACCATGATAAGACTTATCGGACTAACTGTATAAAGAGATTTTAAGCATAATAAATTTTTATATAAAAATTTGTGTCAAAAAATTACGTATGTCTACTTAATAACCATACAAGTGATTTAAAAACTACATGGAGCAAAAATTTTAAAAAACTACGTCCAAAAATTTTGGAAGTCTGTTAGCTATCACCTATTTTTATAAATATCACTAATATTTAATTAATTTCATTAAATGAAAAATACACCAGTCATATGTTTGTCATAAATTTTATTATAAATTAATATATATATATATATATATATATATATATATATATATATATATATATATATATATATATATATATATATATATATACAAGGGTGATTCATTCCGTTGAGCCCTATTAAAAGTTCTGGGAAACCAAATAAAAAATTTTTGAAATTTCCATTTATAAAAAGTAATTACTACCTTTAAAACATATTTTGGCAAGTGTAGCGTTCCAGATCTAACCGAAAAGAACTTTAATTTGAAATGAACACCCTGTTTTTATTACATATTCGTTTCTACCAAAAATTTAGTAAGTTTTATTAACATCTTTTATACCCCTATCTTACCGTTTTTAAGAAAATAATTAATTATTATTTTTTTTTAAGGAAAAACACCATGTTAAAAAGGTTTAATAAATTTTCGTTGAGCTGGATCTAAATTTTTTGGGGGTTAGAAATGCATGTATTTAAAAATCACATGCTTTTATCAAAATATCCTACAGGGTGTCCCAAAAAATTTGCATTTTGAACCCGATATTAAATAAAGATTAAAACTCATTTTTTTTTTTAAAACAACATCTGTATTTTATCCCATTTTGAATAGACTAATAATTTACCTACAAAATGTCCATACATGTTTCTATACCCATCTTTTCCCTTTTTAAATAAAAACAAATTTTAATTTTTCCCTGTTTTAAATATATCTACAGTAAACCCGACTTAATTTAAATTTACCTATGTAGGCCACGGAAGTTTGTATTTTAAATTGCTCTGACAATTATTTAACATATAAGGTAAAAATTACTTGTTTTTTTTGATTAAAAAGGGAATAAATGCTTAAAAAAAAAAAATTTTCTTATATTTAAAAAACGGTGGCAGATGGAGTAAAAATATGTATGGCTATTTTAATAAATTATTTATTCAAAAAAGGGATAAAATGGTATTTAAAAAAAAGAGTTTTAATCTTTATTTATCGGCAAATCAAATTCTTTGGGGCATCCGTAGGATTTATATTAGCTGTGTCTTTTAAAATTTTTAACCCCAAAAAATTTTGTATGCGGTTAGTATGTTTTAATATGGTATTTTTATTAAAAAAAAATAATTAATTATTTTCTTAAAAATTTTGGTTATGAAAGATGTTAAAACTCACTTAGGAATTTATTAAATAAAAATAAAAATTTCTTTCAAATTACGTTTTCCCGGGGGGTTAAACTGGCAATGCTGGTTTCCAAAATATTTTTAAAATAAAATTATTTAATATTAAAAATTTTTTATTTGTCCCGAAAATAGCCAACTAAATCGTATATTACTGAAATTAATATATATATCTTATATATATATATATATATATATATATTATATATATATATATATATATATATATATATATATATATATATATATATATATATATATAATTTTAAATTTTTAAAATGTTTTTTTAAATCTTTTTAATCATAAGCTTTCTATTGTCTATTGCGTTCTTTAATCCAAACTCAAAATTTTAATTGATTTTATGTACAGGGTGTCCCAGATTCGAGCCTCATTATTGGGATCTCATCTCAATGATAAAGCTCCAATTTTGGGACACCTGTTATATCTTAAAAATAAGTATTTTTGTGTTTTCTTTGTTTATATTAAAAAACTATTTGAGTAAAATTAAGTATTTACTAAGGATACCTATTTTATCACTTTGCTTGTATATTTACGCCAGACGCTTTAAATTTTTGAGAACCTATGACATCTGATAGCCTCCCACAAACAATCAGTTTGGAAGCTGGTTTTACACAAAAATAAGGAAGGTTTTTTTATACTTTTACGCCTTTTTTTATGAATAAAGCGGTACTTGTCAATATAAAAAAAAATAATTATTTGTGAAATTATGTCATAAAATTTTCCAAAAATCGGTCGGTTTAAATTTCTAATAAAAGACGACCTATATATTTGTCTACCGGATAAAAACATTTTTTTTAAATATTACATGTGAATAATACGAATGGGTTTCTTAAAACATTATGGAAACCTGAATTACTTTAAAAGAAAGAAAACATTTTTGATACTCCTTGCAAAGGCAGTTCTTATTGATTTATTTTGAATGACAGTTCTAACAAACCCCTTATTATATATATATATATATATATATATATATATATATATATATATATATATATATATATATATATATATACATGTCCACGGATAAGGTGTTGAAGAGAGAAAACTTTTATTTTTGATTGTACCCGAAAAAAGCTATTGATAAAAAAATTTTGCTACTTCTACAAATAAGATTGGGATAAAACATTTAACATATTTTATACGGGGTGTTCAGAAAATTAAAAAAACTTAAATTTTTAAAATAAAGTCATTTATCGTGATATGGAAATAAATCTACAAAGGAAAAAAGTTGTTCAAAATTAAGGGCAGTCTCTTCCCAAATTTTTCCGAAGAAATCGGCCTACTTTTATTTATTTGTGATTAAATTTATTTTAATATCGTGGCATTATTAGAGGTGTGATAAACAATTTGTTTCAATCGGCCCCATAAGAAAAAATCCATTATAGTTAAATCTGGACTCCTAGGAGGCCACTGGACTGGTCCCCGTCTCCCAATTTGGAATTAGTAAATTGATATTAAAAAAAATGTTAAAATACAGATTAATAAAAGCAGGGCGATTTGTCGAAAATTTGGTATAAGGAACTATCCTTTATTTTTTTAACAACTTTTCTAGTAACTTGTTTCCATATCTTCTCAAATAATTCTTTATTGAACCATTTAAAGTTTTCTCAATTTTCTGAATACCGCCTATAAAATTTGTTAAATGTTTCTGCCCCAATCTTACTCAAAGGGTGGCAAATTTTTTTTATTCAAGAGTAGCTTCTTTAAAAAAATTTAAAAAAATAAAGGGTTTTTTCTTTCAACACCTTTTTCTTTAGACATACTGAAATTATGTCCACGGAAAAGGTATTAAAAATAGGAAAAACTTCTTGAAATTTTAATTTTTTTCCAAAAAACGGGTAATTTTTCTACCCCTTGAATAAAATGGATAAAACATTTACCGGTGTTCAGAAAATTGAAAAACACAAATGGTAACCCAAATTTAAAGTTTATTATTGCAAAGATATGAAAATTGTTACTGAAAGTTGTTTAAAAATTTAAAAAGGGTTTTCTCTAATACAATATTCAAAAAATCGGCCTCCCTTTTTTTTTATTTGTGGAATAAATTTGATTTATTATCAATTAACTAATTTCAAATTAACCATACACAAGTTGTAAGTTTATTTAATTTATCAATTAACTAAAATTTAAAAATTAACATACACAAGTTGTAAGTTTATTTATTTTAATTAAATTTAAATAATTCCAATATAACAATGCAAGTTGTAAGTTTAACTAAAACACACTACCACCCTGTTGAGCACATGCCTCTAAACGAACAAATAATTGATCAAAACTGTTTCTAACCCCCGTAAAGATATTGAAGCAACGGCATCTCTAATCGCATCCTTTAATTGATTAGTAGTGGCATTTATTAGAGGTGTACGATAAACAATTTGTTTCAATCGGCCCCATAAGAAAAAATCCATTATAGTTAAATCTGGACTCTGAGAGCCCTGGACTGTCCTTGTCTCCCAATCAAGTGGTCTGGAAACGCATGGTCTAACCATTGTCTAACCGTTGCCGCATAATGTGCTGGGCATCCCCTCTTGTTGGAAATAAAATGAACAACGGTAGTCTAATGGAAGATTTTTCAATTCAAATCAAGAAAAAAATTTTTTAACTTTCTATGTAACTATTCCCTATACCAAAATGTTGTCAAAGAAGAATGGCCCTATTATTCCGTAATAAAAATGGCGCACCCACATTTACTTTGACACAGTACTAACCCTCGTGGTATTCGAAAATGCGGATTAGAGTCACTCCAATATCGTATTTCCAAGCTAACCACCATGGTCGAAAAAAGTTGATTCATCAAAAAAAACATTATTTTCTTATCAAAATCTTTTCCAAACTCCAACCCAAGAAATCCAAACGTTTGCCTCAAAACCGTTTTCCCAAAAAAAGTTAAAACTATTATATGGATGTAAAATTTGTTGTTTTTAAAATTCCCGAAATATGCGACTTTTAACAAATTGGAGATTTTGAGCTCTTTTCTTAATGATAATGTCGGGTGTTCCTCTCGGATGTTTAATACCAACAAAGTGCTTGCATCATTTTCATCGTATCTCTTTTTTTTTTAGGGATTCAAACAATGACGGTGCCAAAAAATTCAAAATTATTTTTCGGCAACTATTTAAGAAACGGATACATTAAATTTTCATTAAATTCAGAATAACTCGACGATAACATTTTTTACCTTTCCTTTGCATTGCACCAAGTAAATTTTTTGCTGTAAAGTAAGCATTTTAAGCTGACAATACATGGCTAATGAATTATAAAAACGAAGTGTAATAAAACTTTTCCCATCAACCCTACTAGTACAAAAATTTGAATTTTGTTAATTTATAATGAAATCTTAATCACAAATAAATAAAAAGTAGGCCAATTTTTTCGAAAATTGGTATTAGAGACTGCCTCTTAATTTTGAACAACTTTTCCTAGTGACTTATTTCCATATCTTCTCAAATAAATGCACTTTACTCTTGTATCATTTTAAGTTTTTTAAATTTTCTGAACACCCCGTATAAAATATGTTAAATGTTTCTACCCCAATCTTATTTTTAGAAGTAGCAAAATTTTTTATAAAGAGTAGCTTTTTCGATAAAATCAAAAATAAAAAAAGTTTTCTCTCTTCAACACCTTATCCGTGGACATACTGTATATAAATAATTTTTTTGTGGTCATAACTTTTAAAAAAATGCTCGAAAATTTAGAGCTTCGATTAAACAGCCGATATAAATTTTAATTTTTAACTTTTTTATTATTTTATAGGTTTATTTTTCCCTTTTAGGTATCAGTAATAGAACAAAAATACCTCTGTATTTTACATAAATTAAAAAATAGCTGCAGCAGTTTTCGATGCCTTGGAGCAGTCTTAAAAAAATATATTCTGCAGGGCCACCATTTTGTAAAAAAAAATCACATATTTTGCAAAAAAAAAATAAAATTGACATTATACAGAAAGTTTCCCAATATTTTCTTTTTTTTCAATTAATTATAGCCTTAACAATAATTTTTTAGGCTACCCATTGGCGATACTTTTATTTACAAATATTTGATAAAAATAATTTTCATCCAGTTGGCAGCTAGGTAAAGGTCGCCGGGCGGATCGCATACTATATAGTTTTTAGGCAAAATTTAAAAAAAAAAATATATTTTAAATACGCAATATATATTTACACTATTATAATGTACTAAAATATGGGCTTGACAAATAAAATACTCTTTAGATATACAGTTAATATTTTATAATATATTTATTATTACCAAAATTTAAAATTCCAACAAAATCAATTCTATTGTTTTATTTTTAATCAAAATTCGCATCCGGAAAAACTGTTCTGACCTTGTCACTTTTTGGAAATTTATTTCGTCCATATGGTGCCGAAAACTAAATTTATATGGAATATGAAAATGTCAGAAAAATTTGGATGACCGCGTTGTCCACTACTAAACTTTAATAAGTTTTTCTTGAGATGTGAAAAGCTGTCAAGGGGTGTATTATTATCTGATTTGAAATTTCAAATTTATTTTAAAAACGTCTTGAGTTTCGTGAGAGAAGAAGTATTATTTGTTTGGATGAATTTGCAAGCTAGGTATACATAGCCATTCAGCGTATTTCTTAATAAAGATGATAACATTTAAGAATATGATTCTTTATGTCACCTTATGAGAAAGTTTACATTACTCCCGTCAATCTAGACATTCAAAGGTACATAAATTGACATTAAGCTGAATTTGAGAAAAATTGTTTAAAACATAACAACATTTTAAAATTCCCCATCTGTCTGGTAGGTGGAAAAAATTGACTCGAGGTCAAAGGTCAAAAAAATGGGTTTTTCGCGATTTTCTTCAAAACGCAAGTTTTATCGTAAAATTACTTTTAAATTGTAGATCGTAATATTATCTATAAAAAAGGTATTAATATTTTTTACCTAAAGGCACCGATCCTGAGATATAACAATTCAAAAAGTTGTAAGCGTGTATTGTATGCATAAGTACGTCATGTATATACATCTCTGTAGCTGTAATATAAGTAAAAATATTTTTCTATCGGTGATTGTAACTTACATTTAAAATATAAAATATACATAAGTATAACTATGAGAATATAAGGTAAAATAAAACCCAGTCCCTAAATTTATACGGAACTCCTAATAATACTAACTGATTAGATAAGTATCGATATGCATGTTTTGTTAAAAAAACTCGAAATAAAAAACAAGTACAATTAGCTTGTCTTCCTCCAACCTCAATTGTTGCTCATCAACATCTTTCTTGGGTATATTACCAACTTCAAGTGTGGCTTGGTTATCAGCTAGACCCAAAAGATTTGGGTTGAAAGTTGGTAGATAATGCATTAGAACCAATTTAAACTTTACTCTCCCCCGTTGACGAACAGACATGCGATATATTGCTATTGACGCAATTTACCCAGGATAAAAAAGAAGAAGGTAGAAGAAGATCAAGAGGAAACGTGTGTATATAATGACGCTTTCAACTTTTTAAATCGTTATATCTCAGAAACAGTGGCTTTTAGAAAAAAAACTATTGATACTTTTTTTATAGATAATTTTATGATCTTCAATTTTTGTAAAAAGTTATTTCACCATAAAACTTACCGTTTTAAAGAAAATCACAAAAAACCCATTTTTTTACCTTTGACCTCGAGTCAAAATGTTATTTTTAAATATGTTTTAAGCAATTTTACTTACTTTTAGCTTGATATAAATTTATGTACCTTCACTCTTAGTTTTTGGTTTAATTTGACCGGACTACATTGATACAGATACATTTACAGAACGGTGCCGGCGTAATTTAATTTTTCCACACATGGCTCACTATTGGCTCAAAATAAACCAATTATAATTGAATTTTTGTAATTAAAAATGACGTCTATAAAACAAAAAGACCTAGGAAGATTTGACAAACAAATTAGAAAAAATTTCCCAAAAAATAGCGTATCACTAAAAAAATATTAAAGAGACGCCACTGGCGGCGGAATAGAATACCTATTTCATTAAAAATATGTGGTTTTCATTGGCATATACACAAATAAGAAATAATATTTAAAGTGCCCAAAAGAAAAAAAAGTTTAAAAAGAAATTCAACATCCTATAAAAATATTCACATACACTTTTCTTCATAAAATAATCTAAGGAATCACCATCTGAAATATTAGCATCAAATTCAGAAACACGCTGTATGTTATAAATATTCCCAATAAATTTTTACATTTTAAATTTTTATTTAAGCATACTTGTAAAAGAACTATAGATAACTGTGATCGAATTAAAGAAGGGGTTTTTAAAAATAAACACAAGAAAATAACCAAATTTGTTTATGCAGAAAATAAAAGCATAAAATACAATTATTATTATAATTTATTAATAAATCGATTATAAAAAATAATTTTTCACCTTAAAATGTAATATAACAAATTGGGAGGCTCTATACTTTATATTCCTGATAACCTGATGACCATAGTGTATATGTGATGCACTTGTGCACACAGTAAAAACTGTACAGAAGCGAAAATAAAATGAAATGCGCATCATAATCCTATTTGTTATGATATGACTTTTGCAGGTTTTATGATACTTATAAAAGAAAAATATTTTTTTATAAACAACTAAAATATCGTAAATAAAATATTTAGGGTAAAATTGCAAAAAATATATGTGAATTGCACTTGGCTTATTATTCATCTCGACTAAATCTCGTCGAATAAATATGCCTTTGCTTTCGTTACTTAAATAACTCTTAAAATATGGACTAGGACAAACACTTAAGTACAAAAACACATCACCATTACAAAATATTAAAAATACACTATAAAATATCACAATTACTTTACTTACAGGAATAAAATCTTATTAAACGCAAAATTTGGAATGATACCTGTATACATTCGTTGTAATCATGCTAAATACTAAATAAATAAAATAAAAATATAAATAATGGTCTTGCATTTATACGAACTCTATTCCTATGTTTAAATATGCGGCTTATGCTATTTTGGAATGGCAAAATTGATAAAATTTTATTAATTGTAAACTGCTGTTCATTTAAACTTAATCACAGATTTAAAATAAGTGTAACTTTATTTTGTACACATAGAAAGAACTAATTTAAAGTTTAAGATATGTTGTTTTTTTTCTAGCTTTAAAATTTCTCTGTATTGTCTATTTTTTTGCTATTTGCTAGTGGTTTTTTCATTTTGTAACTAGTAAAAGGACGATATCACTTTTTTCGATACTATACAGGGTGTTTCTTAAAGACGTACTTATTTTTAAGGGGGTGATTCTGGCCCATTTAAAAAAAAACTTTATGAACCGATGCCCTAAAATTCTAAACTTTTAAAACAAAGGGTAATAAAGTTAAAAACTTTTTTTTTAATAATAACTGAGAGAAAGCGTGCCTTTTCTGATGTACACAAATTTTTATTTTCTCTACCAGTGGAGTCCGTACGGGTTTTAAATTGAATATTTTTGGAGAAAGAAATACTACGCCACTGCTTTCTCTTAAAATGAAAATTACTTTTCATTTTCTATTTTTAAGCAAATTTGGTCTCCTGGTTTTTCTTCGTTCGATGCATGGTGTCCGTTTAAAAAAATAAAAATCGTTTTACTTCAGGATCACTTTCTCAATTCAATCACATTTTTGTTTGTATCTTTTTTCTTATTTATTATAGTAAAAATATTTACATAACTTTTTATATAGAAGATTTAAAAAGCTGTAGTTTTGTTTTATAATTTTTTGTATCTCCTATAGTTTTTGAGATATTGACGTTTTAAATAAAAAAAAACGGTTATATCTCAAAAACGATTTAAGATACAAAAAAATGTATAAAACAAAAAAGTACAGGTTTTAAATTGTTAATATAAAAAGTTATATAATTATTTTTAATATAATAGATAATAAAGATGATATAAACGAAATTGTAACTTTTACTAAAAATTTTAGTCCAAAATGGGAAAAAATATTTATATTTTTGTTTTTTTTATATATAAAATATTTATTTTATTTATTTAAATCTTAAACCACTTTACATTGGCAGAAAAATCAAAAATTTCTAATTTTCAAATTTTTTTAATCTTAAAAAATTTCAGGAAATTTAGTTTTTTGATTATAACTAGAAAAGTTTTGCATTTTAATAAAAATGTTAAATAGCCCGAATTAAATGCCTTGTAAAAATACATAATTCATATTATATAAAATTTCTGGTAGCTTTTACAGTTTTTTAAATTTTGACGTTCAAAATTAAAACAAAATATCCTTAATATCTCAAAATCTAAAAGAGATACAAAAAATTTATAAAACAAAAATACAGCTTTCTAAATTGTCTATATAAAAACTTATATAAACATTTTTTAGAGGATGAATAATAGAAAACAGTAAAACGATTTTTAATTTTTTAAGCGAAAAACATGCGCAGGACATAGAAAAACCATAAAATAAAATTTTCTCAAAGTAAATGAGGATTTTAAAAGTAATTTTTATTTTGGAAGAAAGTAGTAGCGTAGTATTTTTTTTCCAAAATATTTAATTTATAATTCGTACTGACGCCACTGGTAGGAAAATTAAAAATGTTTGTTTATCAGAAAATGCACCTTGATGCAAAGAAGACATGTACCAAAATCTAAGATGTTTACAATATTATTTCAGTTATTATTATAAAACTTATTTAAAAAAATAACTTTGTCACATTATATCTTAAATGTTAAGGCTTTGAGGACATAATATGTTTATAGAAAGTTTTTTCTTAAATAAGTACAAAAATCGCCCTTTTAAATATTGGCATGTCTTTAGAAAACACCTTGTATATAGGTCAATACCAATATAATAGCTATTTAAAAATGTAATAAAATATAGTATGTTTCTTACAAAAAAAGATCTTTGTGTCGCCACCCTATATATAAAAAAGCATTAAACCGAAATTAACATGAAATTTAAGATTCTTTAACAACAAACAAATTTAAAAAAAAAAAATTGTTTTTAAAGAATGGTTTTAAGATGCTTACGAGATAGTTAAAAGTTAACAAGTTATTTTATTTTTAAATACCTAAGTAATATTTGGTGTACCTGGCTATTGTTGGTTGCTTTGATAATAAAATGGTCTATAGACAAGTTCAAATTATTCTGGCTTACTAGATATTATTTTATCTATGTATACATCGTATTTATAGATATCTGAGATAAAGTTCAGCTGAATAGCAGTTTATTCATACATTCGAAATTTGTTCCTACTAAATCTGAAAACTCACAATCTACTTTTATATTTAAAAAAATGGCTTCTAATATATCTACTTTTCGTTGCCATAGTTAGTTCTGAAAATTTTTACCCTATACGTATTTTTTTCTATCTGTAAGCGTCTTTTCGGTAACTTTAATATTGCTTAAATTTTGTACAGAGGCATATTTCAGCCAAAAAAAAATATTAACCGAGGATATAATATGAATAAAATAACATAAAAGTTTTATATAAACAAACAAAGAAGACTTTATATAAATATTTTTAACTTAAACTAATGAAATACCATAGTAAGGGCCCTCTAACACGTTCAAACTGTTCGTACGACCTGTTTCGAGGCGGACCGTACAGATCGTAGGTCCAATTGATGCAAAAAAATTATCATCTTTCCATACATAAAAAATTAGAAATACATAAAAATTAGAAATTTATATATTTACTTAGGATTTAGACAACTAACTCTAAGAAACATATATTTTTCTATAAAGGATATTTTAAAAAAATATAATAAAATTAAATAAATAAAATTTTATTTAATATTATTTAAATATTTTAGTAAATGTTAAAAATTTTCTGCTTTACTCAAATTTTCAAAAAATTGGAAATTTAATTTTCATCTATATTTTACGTATCGGAGATTTCATCTTCTTCAAGTGGTAGGTGGTTATCGCAGTCACTTTCACTGCAAACAATGCAAGCCAGTGAGCAACGAAGGCCACTTATTCTGCAACCATATGCTGAACCGCTTCCTGTGTTGCAGGAGTACAATATAATTTTTGAGAGGTTTTCAGGTCTTGCTGGTTATATATCAATCAAATAATATCATCAATCATCATCTTTTTGTCAACCCAATTTTTTAGGAGGAAAGAGAAATAATTTTGTATTATTGGACTTGTAAGTAGACTCTTAGCACCTAATGATAAAGAAATGTTTTTTTGTAACCACTCAAAAATAATGCCTTACAACGAGTTTATTTAACAAAAACTATGTTAAGTAAATATAAAAATATTAAAAAGATCATTTTTTATTATGCATTCACAAGGTGTAATTTTATATTAAAGGTAATAACAATTTTATTAATTTTTTTAATGATAATTATAACTTAGGTGCAGCAGCTGAAACTTTTATGGTAAAAATCAAATTGATGAACTACTTTCAACTGAAAGTTTATGTCGTAGTCTTACAATGTATGGTGCTTAAACAGCCTAAATAAACTCCGATACAAACATTTCATAGCATTACCTTTAAAAAATAAAAGTGTACAACTTTATTTATTACCTCCGACAATGGATGCAGCAAAACAACATGTCAAAAGGGCCTACTTAGAAGTTCAGCAATGTAAAATAAATTCTCTAATCCCCCTGAAGAATGGGGTTGGCAAAAAGACGATTATTTAAAACCAGTAAAAATGACGCAAACAGCAGCACCTGAAAACGTTCTAAAAATAATATTTTGTTCGAAAAAGTGGCCTTTATTGCACACCGGCTTGCATTGTTTAAAAAATTTTAAAAACCACCCTTTTTTAGAGGTTAAAAATTCTCTAAAAACGGAATAAATTATATTATATCGATAAATATTTACAAAATAATTATCGTATTTTTTCCGTGATAAAATAAGGATTTATGAGGGTTAAACATATTTCTTAATAATTTGGGGATGGTTCACTTCATTGAAGGGTGAGATTTTACCAAAATCTATTAAAATGACTAAGATGTTAAGTCTTTTGTGAAAAAAAAGTTTTTTTTTGTTTCTACGAGTTTTTATTACCTTTTCTTGATAGAAGGGGAATTTACCCTTTCGAAGGTTTTTTTATTTTTAAAATTAACAAGAAATAATTGTTTTATAGTTTTCATAACCTCTTAATGTGTGATTTATTTTTTAATTTTTGGAGTAATTTCACCCCTTTAAAGAGCTTAAGTGTGAATTTTTAACCTTCCTGCTGCACTGCCTCCGGTAGTTAATCAAGACGGCTCCCAGGGAAGAAAAAGATACGAAGAGATATATGATGGAAAAATTCAATATTTATTTTTATTTTATTATTTTGACCCCTAAATAGTGGTAATTTTCAAAATTTAAAAAAAAAGAATAGAAATTGATTATCTTGCTTTTAAACAAAGAGTATTTTTGTACTTGTACATTTTATCTTTTTTTCATGGTCGCCATAACACGCCTTAAAAACAGGCAAAAACACAGCTTTTTTGCAGTTACTTTTTACTAAACAGATTATTTAATTTCAAATTTTATTCTACAACTTGGATATCTTTGATTTCCGTATAAATTTAGCGAAAAGTGTAAAAAATGGCCCCGAAAATTGCGTTTAACGCGCAATCTGACTTTTAAAGCAGAGAAGTGGGGAGTCAAAGTAAGCGTGGTGAAGTTTTAAGCAACGCATTGTACATTTCTCCTCGGTTGTTTAAAGCTTACTTTTATACAAGTTTGTGTTTTTTATGTTCTATAAAATACTTTTTAAAGTTTAACAAAAATTTAGCTGCCAAAAAAATCTGTAAACTGGGTTGCGAAACTTTAGAAATTACCTTAAACTTACAATTTGATTTTTTTTCCTAATTCTTCTTAGTCTCGTTTTCCCAATCCAATAGGTCTTAAAAGCAAATGTCCTTTTTTTAAGATTAGACACACAAAAATAGATCGGTAACTCGCGCATTTTGGTGTGGCACCAACGACAGACTGACACACAAACAGACAAAAGTGCAATATTTGCAAAAATAACTAAAAATAGTAACTTCTTTGTCGTGCAAGTTTTTAACCTATTAAGTTAACTATCGTACGATCAGTTTAAACGTGTATGAAAGCCTTAATATCAAAACATCTTTTATGCGGAGAAAAAGATTTCAAAGGAAAGAAATAATATTAATACTTTAAAAATAAAAACCGTTTTTATTCGACCTACTCTTCTTTAACCTTTATAAAATGTAATATGATCTCAATTGGAAATAATACGACCAAAGAAACATACTTAATAGAAACATTTCATTTTGAGCAATTTTTAAATAAAAATTTAATATTTTTTATCTGAATTAACAAGAAATATGTAAAAAGGCAGAAAAATATTTTTTTACATCCGTTGTTTTTGAACAGTGATTTTTTCATAAGAAAGGTATTTGTGTACATAAAGCAAAAAACAATTTTTCACTCAGCATAAAAAGTATATAAATATAAGAAGCCAAAAAATATTTTTTTATATCGACATACTTACTTAGGCCTCTAACAAAATTTAATGTTTACTTCATGTAAACACACACAATATTTTCTTACAACAGCTTTTGTAAAAGCTTTAAATTTTTCGACTAAACATAGCCAAAGTTTACAGAATTAAAATGTAAGTTGGGGCACTTGTTGTCAGAATATCAAATATATGCGGCGTGGGATTCGCAGGTAATTTCAATTCGACCACCCTAGTTTCTAACATGCGTGCAAATTTTTTTTATAACAATATTAAAATGAGTACTGCTATTTGTATTGTATGCCTAATTCAAATAAGCTTTAGTAGGCCATGATATGCAGCTTGGACCATATTAATAAGTAGTGTGCTGTGCTTTTAAAAGAACAGATGACATCTTACAATATGTTTTATATTGTTTTTGCCTGGTTGATATCAGTCGTCAATGACTAGATTTTTTTTAAAGTTCTAGATTAACTCGCAATATTTTGAAAAATAAAATAGGAACAGCGTATTAGTCCATTCGATAAAACAATCATTTTTGTAGCGTTTTAAATAGACTCGATTATCATTATTGATTTGAAATGGCAAGTATAACAATGACCGAATTTTTTCTTTTGGTTTATGCAGTAAATGTTGGTATAATTGCTGGAAACTCTTTGGAAAAGAAAATTTTTATTTTGGAATTTGCAAAAAAAATGATATTTTTGTTTGATCCCCCAAAAGAAAATTAAGGTTTTAAAACCAAATCTTCCTTTTAAATTTGTATATTTTAAGGGCAAATCCCAAATGTCGCAAAATTATATATGTTTTTTTAAAAACTATGGCCAGTTAAAAAATTTTTACTGCATATATTTCAAATGCCTTTTATTTTAAGAAATTGGAATTTGACGATAAAATTTATGAAAAAAATATAAGGAATCGCTTTTGAGACTTGAATTTTTTCGGAGGGGTCAAACTCCAAAATGATTTTTTTTTACAAAAGTGTTTTCCTTAAGGCCAAATGTTTATATATATATATATATATATATATATATATATATATATATATATATATATATATATATATATTTATGGTCCTATATCTCACTTTTTTAGATTAAACATTTTGAAAATCCTCAAACCGCAACATTAAAACAGAAAAAAAATGTTTTATAGAATGAGCAGATAAAAATATGCTCTTTCTACTCTATTTTTCAAAATAGTGCGAGTTGCTTTAAACTTTTTTTTAGAAATATAAAAGATAAAGCCATCGTCCACTAACATCACCCAACCTGTGGTCTAAGTGATGTATTTTTTGGGTTATTGTGTTTTACCGTAGAAAATATTTACTGAAAAAGCTTATAATTAATAAATTTAAATTTAAAAGGTTTGGTGTAGACATATGATACGTTAATTAATAATTAATAACAATTTTTCGTAAAATTTAATATTAAAATGGTAAACAGGATCTTTCTTTTTGTATGGCAAATTTGATGCCTAATTGTTTTTATTTTAAATAAACTAAGAACTAAAATTTTTATTTACTTTTTTATACTATCTCAACATATAAACAAAAGAGGTAAAAAAAGTTTTTATCTTCTTAAAGTTGGCAATACAAAGAACAAACATACTTGCATTAATCGAGTTCTTGTCAACTGCAGTGTAAATTCTTAAAAATAAAATAAATTCCTACAAAAGTAAAATTCTTTGTGCACATTTTGATATTTAACTTTGCAACAGGGGCCATTAAAACTTTGCTTCAAAACATAGTAAACTCATATACAGAGAAGTTTGCACATTGTTAAAAAAACCTTTAAAATCCACTTTTTAAAGCTGTTACAAAAAAAATATTTTTTGGCGATCTATGAGAGTTATTAACGTATATAAAATGATCCGTTACAGGCTTGTATTAATGCATGATTTTCTAATAATAAACAATGTTAGTATAATTATTAATTAATTATCAATTAAGTATAAACAACAAAATGCAATAACAAAGCGAACACCAAAAAAATATATTAACTCGGGTTAAACCTTATGTTTTTGTATTTATCAAGCTTTACGTATTTCTTGTTTTTCAGTTTATTTATTTTTATAATTTATTAATCCACAATTATTGAAAATGTAGTATCATCGACGGTAATAGTCTGAGTTTCTGCATTTTTCTTAACTGATTCTTTCTTTATATTTTTTTCTAAATTTATCCAATTAACGCAAGTCGATTCCAAATGTTTGTTCAAATAGGATTTAAGAGCAAATGTTTTAAAACAATTTGGACATTCGAAACGTTTTTCGTTTGAATGAGTTTGCATATGTGCTCTTAAATTGGACCTGTAAGAAAATAAAAAATACATATAAAAAAAGGAACAAAAAATAAACAATAAAGATAATAATAATTTAGTAGTGATACAATAAATTTTTTATTTCTAAAAAAATATGTTAAAATTACTTAAAATAATTAAAAAAAAAAGAAAAAACCTACAGTTAAACTTGGAGCAGAAGCTAAATTAATAAAATGATATACATTTTGCCTAATTTGACAAACTGGACGAAAATTTTACTTACCTATCTGCAAATGCTTTTCCACAATGTGCACAGCCGTAAGGTTTTTCACCCGTATGTGACCTTAAATGGCCTTGTAGCAACCAAGGCCTGGAAAACTGTTTCCCACAAATGCCGCAACTGTGGGCCAATTTGTGGGTAAGGAGGTGCATGGCTAAGGCCGGCATGGAGACGTAGGCCTTTCCACAAGTCATACATTTTTTGGCTGATTGTGAGTCGAGACTTCTGAAAGAAAGGTTATATAAGAATAAGAAAATGTCATATATAATAAGAATATCAATTTCTAATTAAAAATTGATCTATTCTTTTTTTAAATATTTCTTTTTGGGGTCGATACATTTTGGGTGTGTTCGAATCACTCGTCAAAGCATTTTTTTAATTTTGCTTGAGACCTTTTCAAAACGTACTTTTTTAGTGCATCAACGGCTGTTCTGCCAACGAAAATCGTTGTATACGCAATTAGTTTTTGACTTTTGGGAACAAAAATAAGTTATTTAATATTAAATTAGATATGGCAAAAAGTCCATTTATTCAATTTTTAAAGTACTTAAATGTTCGGTTATTGGACGACTTGTGTGATATCTTAGATTATCTTGATGCAAAATAATCCGACAGCCTTTTTTTATTTAACAAAAGACTTTGGACAAACAAATAGTTTTGTAACATTTAGAATTAACCGTTCTACGTTCCTATAAAGGCACTGTTGCCACATGACCAGTTTTCCCAACAACAGTCAATTGTTGCCTAATTTCAAGCTCATACGCATAGATGCATAATTCGTCACCTCTAACAATTTTATACAAATCTCTTGATCGCCATAGTGTTTCTTAAGTATTTGTTTGCAACAGTCGTCACAAGCGTCTTTTTAAAATATGCCTAAGGTTACCCGAATTTCACAGTATGTCACACGACTATCTTGATTTATTGGTTTTTGCACAGCAATAATGTGTTCTGACACAACAACGGATTTAGGACGACCACCAACGATCGGCACAATTAAAGTCATTTTACCAGCTTTTCATCTTAGCAAAATATGGCGTCGAAAATCGTAATAAATCATTGCTCGGATATTTTTAACAGTTTATTTTGTTTTTCTGTTAAAATATCATGTTTAAATGATTGTAAACAGCACAAATCATGATCTATAACTAAATGTTCTATAGAAGATTATGATTGAAGAGGTCAAAGTTTTAGGTAAAAATGTTAAATGGCAGCTGAAATAGTGATGCCAAGGCGTAAAATAAAAGAAGTTCCCAAAAAAAACTAGCTGAAGCTAAGAAAATTAAAAAATATTTAATGTAATGAAAAAATGTCAAACCTATGTGTCTGTTTATGCCTAGAGAGATTACTGGAGGTAGCGTAGCATTTTCCACATTCAGTGCAGCAAAATTTAGTTTTTTGTTCGCATTCTACTGGCTCCGGATCATCATCTTCGATGTCTTCTTCGATAACTTTGTAGAATTTCTAAAAAAATGCCTCGGTTTATTTTTGTATTTGAAATGGAGTTTTAATGAATAAAAAAGCGACAAGACTTACCGTTTCAGTATGTTTTCTTTGGGATTACTAGCCTTACATTTTGTTTTTTTTTTTTGGAAAATGGGACCATTATTATACACCTTTAGTTTGGTGGAGATATATATTTTTCTATTTATCAACATGACGAACATTGTCTAAATTATTTTTAACACACAATAATACCTAAGAACCCACTATTTGTTTAACCTTAGAAAAAGAACAAAATTCACAACTTCCTTTTCATACTATATTAATAAAAAAAATATTTTGAAACTAAAATTTACGGAAAACCTAAACATACAAACAGATATATAAATTTTAACTCTAATCAGCCAATAATGGTAAAAAAAAGAAGTTGAAATAAGTATTTTTAAAAGAATTAAATAAATTTGTTCTGATCTAAGCAAAGATAACGAAAAACAATTTTTAAAAGATTCAAAATAATTGTCCTCTTGCTTTCTAAAATTTGATCAACCAAATTTAGAACAAAATCAAAATAGACCCATTACAAATACATTTTTACCATATTTTTCCGGGTTATCAAATAAAATTCAACGAATAGGTAATAAATTTGATATTCGTACTTTAGTGAAAAAAAAACACTATTAGATCTCCAGTAGCAAAAACAAAACCATACAATATAAACAAAAAAAAATAATTTATAAGATCCCTTGTGAATGATAATAATAAATTTTAAATAGGTAAAACTTTCAGAACGTTAGTCAAACGAATAAAAGAAAATAGAATATACATTAAAAACACAGAGTTCCACGAATTACTAACCGGCAACATGCATTTGATAACAACCACATAATAAACTGGAATGCTTCTAGTATTTTATTAAAGATAACTTGTTTAAAAAAAGGTAAAATGAAAGAAAGTGCAATTATATTAATAAATAAAGATAAATGTGTAACAATAATATATGTTAATTAAATTTTCCATGGTTACCTATGCTTGACGCTATAGTAATTTCAGGTAAACTTAAGATCAATTAACACACCACATCACCTTTTCTTTTTTTAAAAACTATAAATATACCATAAATAAACTAATATATCATGTATGACAAAAGGTTCATAAATAGTATAAAAGCTTTTAGAATTTCCTAGCTTTTTAATACCAAATTTCTTAATATTTAATTTAAATTTCTTTTTTGATTTTTTATCTTGACAACGGTGACCGACTTGCCACCGAAACGTAGATGGGTGTTCTCGATTTTTTGGGTTGTTTGAGGGTTCTTTTTTTCTTTTTTGTTGCAGGTGATCTGCAAGTTCATAGGGGTCAATAGGACCAAAGTGGTCCCATTTTCCAAAAAAAAAAATTGTAATGAGTAATCCCAAAGAAACTATACCGAAACCTGAATAATCTACAACAGTAAAGAACATATTTACAAGACTTACCGTTTTACTAGTAGTAGTTGGTAATGCTTCAGCTTCCGCTACGACTCCAGCACTATTACTCTCCAAGTCAACTGCTCCTTTAAACTGAAGGTTATCTTCATTCCTTCTACCACATTTCCTTCGTTTATCTGGTATGTTCATCAGCAAAATCGTACTTCTGCTTGAAGAACCTTGGTTATAACTTTGAAAATTTCTCGCAGGAGAATTTGGACTCTCCACTCTTGAACCATCCTTTTTTCCATTGAGTAACGAACATATCTCTTCTGTAGGCCTCCGCTCTACTGTAGAGTGAACTTTCGAATACGTCCTCTCGACAGTTTCTCCTAAAGGCTTCCATATACCTTTTTGTTGAGGCTCGAAACTAATCACTTCCAAAGCAGGAAGCGTTCCTCCCATACTGACTTGAGGAGGTTTTATTATTCCTGCCGCAGAAACATATTCTTTTGGTCCCTGGGGGGTATCCGGTTCCGGTGAGAGGGGAAGAACGATGAGATCTTGTGTATCATCTATTGTTATTGTTTCGATACGGGTGTTGAGAGGTAGTTTTGATGTAATTGCTGATTGGTCTTGAATAGAAAACTGAAAAGAAAATTATAATCTTAACTAAAATTATTCCTTTTAAAATTATTTTTATAAAGGAAAATGTTATAAACTTAGTACCTTAAACAAAACTATTTTATTAAATATTTTAAAAGGAAGTTTGTTCGAGAAAAAAGAAGTAAAAAATGTATTCTTTTCTTTCATAAAAGAGTGTGCGATTAAAAATATTAACCGACGAATCCAAGCAGTTTTCCAAATATTAACTTGCTTTTGATTTACTTAATATATTTTAAGTTAGAGACTCGCACTGTATAACATAATTTTTATGGATTTAAATATTTGTTTTTTAACTAACGTGTTAAATATTTCATTTTTTAAAACTATGTAGATGTTACTTTAAAGCACTAGTGCCTTAAAGTAATATTTTAAAGCACAAGTGTTGAAAGTGAAATGTCAAATTTGGAAAGGTAACGTCAACGTTTATTTATTTACTAACATTTATATTAATTGCACAATTCAAACAACTTGAAAAACAACCAAAACTTTCTCCTACATTTTCTTTTATTTTAAGTTAATTTAAAGTAAAAACTAAAACGAGCTAAAACTGACAAAATGTATCAAATTTAAAGTAAACATGCCGTAACCAACCAGCATCAACAACGGTTGTTAGAATTCATTAATAAATGCCAACTTCAATGATTTTTATATACGATATGAAAAACTGCATATTTTAATTTTTAACTGTATTATTGCGATTGTAGAAAAAAATATTGTATGAGATTTGTGTTAAAAGTCCGTTTAAAGGGACTCATGTGAGTTACAGAACTCGCTTCGCTCATTCTGCAAACTTAAACCTTTGTGCCTTAAAATTGTACTTTTAACATGTATTTTTTGACTTACTTATTATTTTTTACTCTGTGTAGGGTGAAAGAGTGTCTGGTTATTCAAGCATGAATTTTGGTATGATTTCAAGTAAAATTGACGTTCTTATCTTGCCTTTACAATATTTAAGAAGGAGTTGGATACAGAGTTGTACTAAGTAAAGTATGATTTTTGTGACTAACATTACCTTTAATATTTTAGCATATTTACAAAGTATTTAAAAATACATGAAATATCCCTCAATGATAAATTCTCTGGCAAAAATATGACAAAAATATAAAAGCTTCAAAAATACCCCATATTTAAGATAAAGGGTGTAAAAGAAAAATTTTCTAGATACTTTATTTTTAAAATGTCAATAAAACAAACATAGAATGGAGGGTGTTCCTTTTGAACATTTTTTGTAAAAGTTTTTTTAAAAGTACCTTTTTATGTGGAATTAAGCATAGAATAAATACCACGTACCAAATTATCAATAATACCAAAAAAAGTTATGACGAAATAATAATTATAAAAAATAAATAAAATTGCCCAAAGCTACGCCACTGGTATGGTGGTATTTCGGTCAATGTTCTGATTGTTCCTAGTTTACTCACTAGTTAGTCCCATGGATTAAAATTGGGAAACAAATTGAAAGCGAAGTTCCTTTTGTTCCCGTGTTAAAGTGCTGCTATGGAAGATACTTAAAATATTTCAATGTTCTCTGAACCGTCGCATAGGTTACTCTTCTTCTTGCAGGGCCATACCTCAAGTCTCTAACTGCGTCAGTAATTAACTTCATGGGATACAAAGTAAAATAATTTAGAATAGCTCGATCCCGGTTTCTTTTTCATTGTAGTCCTTTTTCTAATATGTAACGATTTTGTTTCTTCGAATAAGACTGTCAGTTTTAAAATCGCTTTGACTGATAAATTTGTGTGGAAATTTGCAACATATCTTCGTTGTGTTTCCCTGGCATTTTCCCACATTTATAATAAAGAGTTATAATTTGAAGCCGTTCTTCTGATGAAAACCTCATTATAAAACTACCCCAAAAAGTAATAAACGTATTTTTAAAATTCTTGACTTTGACAAGTAAGCACCTGTGACCTGTGACAGCCAGGTTTTTTCAGATGAAACTATCCTTATAGTATCATGCAGTTTTTAGACAATTGCAGCAGAACCGCAGGAAATCAACCCAGCAACCCCTCTATCACCGAATTTTTGATAAAAATCTCTATCTTATAATATAAAAATATACGGGGTATTCCATTTAAAAATACATCACTCGTGCTGTAACTCTTTTGTTTTTGTTTCAAATGTTTTTCTGATTAGATTATTGAATTTTACGAAAAAAAAACAGAGAAGTTTAAAAATAAAGCCCTATTTACTTTAAAATGAATAACCCTGTACCTAGTTTACTCACTAGTTAGACGTAACCCCCTTTAAAAACCCTAAAATTTATAAATGAAGGATAAATACCAATTCTGACAATATTTCTTTTACACTGTGTAACTTAAAAATGGAGGAAGTTAACTCATTTTTAGTTGATATAAATAATTCTTGATTACGTTCGCTTAATGCTGTAATATTTTAAGAAAAAAGTTTAAAAATTTTAGCTTACCACCTTTTTTTTAGAAAAAAATAAATGTACCCGTCGAAACAAATAAATATATCATTGATAACATTATGTCATATATTTTTGACAAACACTTTCAGAATATCTCTTGAAAATGGTGGTAGACTTGTAATTAAAACGTTAAAAGGATTGGTAATTGTTTTTTGGGAATTTTTACTTTATTTTGTTTCAAACAATCTCCAAGTTCCTAAAGGTCAATCAATTCTGAGTATGCACAAGATCTATACCCTAAGAATAGGACCAAAGCGATCCTCTCTTGGCTAACAAACAGGGTGTTATGTACATCTACAGAAAGTTTTACTGAGTGATAGAACCATTGTGATCATAATCTAGCTGTTTTTAATATATACGTGTGTATTTTTGTAAAATAGCCAAGTTTTTAGTAGTTACATTATTTTTTGTGGTAGTGAATGCTTTTAACTTCGATTTTAAAAAAATTTTTTTTTTTAATTTGCAATTTTTTAAAGTAATACAAACAAAATGCCGAATTATTTTTACAAAAATGTATGCATAACAATATGATATACGATATACATATTTTTTTAAATTGTAATTTCACAATAAGTTTGTATCGTTTAAATTAATTGCACATTAAAGGTACCTGTAAAAATGTTTTACACAGCTGGAGAAAATACCTAAAAAGGTCCATATCTTAAAAACGGCAAGACATTGAATAAAAGTAAAAATGGTCGTAGCAATTCTAAATGACCTCAACTAGCATCCAGTAAATCCCAGAAATATTTATAGAAAAGTACTATGCTAACCAGGACAATTTATTTCAATTGCAAAAAACAATTATTTAACCGATTACATCCCTGTCTACAACCCTTTCGCACCCGTTTCAAAACTGTCCGGGATCTGTCTATAGAATCAGACGCGGAACCGAAAAAGGAAAAAGGGTTTTCAATTTCGTGAAACAAATTCAGTGGTCGCGACTCGATAACTTGTCCTCTTTATTTGGACTAAATTAATGTGTCAAAAAATTTAAAAAAGCTATTTTCAGAAGGTTTGACTGCAGTTAATTAAAATTTATTTAACTTGATTAATCAAGAATTAAGTAAAAATAAAAGTAGGATATATTATGTATTCTTGCTGCATATTTATTTATAACAAACTAATCTTTGGTTTCCTTGCCAGATATGCAAAAAAACCGGTCTATTTCCCAGAATATAGATATGTACATGGTGGCCAATTTACTAAAGGCCTATACCTATCTCCAAAGCTATAAGTTATTCGAGAATAAGGGTTTTCAATTTCGTGAAACAAATTCAGTGGTCGCGACTCGATAACTTGTCCTCTTTATTTGGACTAAATTAATGTGTCAAAAAATTTAAAAAAGCTATTTTCAGAAGGTTTGACTGCAGTTAATTAAAATTTATTTAACTTGATTAATCAAGAATTAAGTAAAAATTATGTATTCTTGCTGCATATTTATTTATAACAAACTAATCTTTGGTTTACTTGCCAGATATGCAAAAAAACCGGTCTATTTCCCAGAATATAGATATGTACATGGTGGCCAATTTACTAAAGACCTATACCTATCTCCAAAGCTATAAGTTATTCGAGAATAAGGGTTTTCAATTTCGTGAAACAAATTCAGTGGTCGCGACTCGATAACTTGTCCTCTTTATTTGGACTAAATTAATGTGTCAAAAAATTTAAAAAAGCTATTTTCAGAGGGTTTGACTGCAGTTAATTAAAATTTATTTAACTTGATTAATCAAGAATTAAGTAAAAATTATGTATTCTTGCTGCATATTTATTTATAACATACTAATCTTTGGTTTCCTTGCCAGATATGCAAAAAAAACCGGTCTATTTCCCAGAATATAGATATGTACATGGTGGCCAATTTACTAAAGACCTATACCTATCTCCAAAGCTATAAGTTATTCGAGAATAAGGGTTTTCAATTTCGTGAAACAAATTCAGTGGTCGCGACTCGATAACTTGTCCTCTTTATTTGGACTAAATTAATGTGTCAAAAAATTTAAAAAAGCTATTTTCAGAAGGTTTGACTGCAGTTAATTAAAATTTATTTAACTTGATTAATCAAGAATTAAGTAAAAATAAAAGTAGGATATATTATGTATTCTTGCTGCATATTTATTTATAACATACTAATCTTTGGTTTCCTTGCCAAATATGCAAAAAACCGGTCTATTTCCTAGAATATAGATATGTACATGGTGGCCAATTTACTAAAGGCCTATACCTATCTCCAAAGCTATAAGTTATTCGAGAATAAGGGTTTTCAATTTCGTGAAACAAATTCAGTGGTCGCGACTCGATAACTTGTCCTCTTTATTTGGACTAAATTAATGTGTCAAAAAATTTAAAAAAGCTATTTTCAGAAGGTTTGACTGCAGTTAATTAAAATTTATTTAACTTGATTAATCAAGAATTAAGTAAATAAAACCGAATTTTAACAACCAATCTTTGGTTTCCTCAGATATGCAAAAAAACCGGTCTATTTCCCAGAATATAGATATGTACATGGTGGCCAATTTACTAAAGGCCTATACCTATCTCCAAAGCTATAAGTTATTCGAGAATTTTTGTTTTATAAAACTTGTTTGTAGTAAAAGTATCTTTAATTTTATAGTAATTTCAGGTTTGTTAAGTTTTTTTATCTAGAAAGTAGCAATACAAAGTTGATTTTTTTGAATCAATTATCCCATATTTTATTAAATTTTTGGATAGCCCAGTCCTTTAAAAGACAAATTAAACGATGTATATAAAAATGGGTCTGTCATGCATTGTTTTGAACTTCTAAGTGAAAAAGACAGACGAGTGGGCGATTTTTGGTAAATGTTTGAGGGTGGCTGAGTGCACAAGGACTTGGTGTATGGTATTTTATCGAAAGAAAGTTTAATGCGGATGTATATATAGATCTATTACAGAATATCATGCTCTATCTATCTATCTGTACTGGATTGATTTCCGGACAAAAATTTTATCTTTCAGCAAGATAAGTGTCCCATTCATACGGCCCGGCAAGTCGATGAATGGATGAAATAGCAGCGTATCAGGGTTTTACAGTGGCCCGCACGTAGTCCGGATTTAAATGTTATGGAAAATGTTTGAGGCTTATTAATTAAAAAAATAAATAGGGAAAATGAATTTAGGCCGCAAAATGTAAATGAACTTAAGGATAAAATTTTAGAGGCGTGGAATGAGTTACGAGGAAATCCGGACTACGACCGGGCTTTGGTTCATTCGATGCCTGAAGGGCTAAATTCTGTCTTAAAAAAAAACGGGGCCGCAATTATTTAAGATTTAACAAGTTGGTGTCAGGTATCATTTTAAAATCATACTTATTTCTATGATAACCAAAAATTAATCATTAGGTGACTTATTAAATTAAACCCATTAAAATAGATTTTACCTTTTTTTACTTATTTTTATGGGAAAAATTAAATGTAATACGCCTACGCGAGACGCTAATTTACCTGTAAGTTTTCGACATCTGAGCTACACTCACTAACAGGCGGTGTTGGCACATCATGCAAGTGAATCTCTCCTCCATTTTCTCCTGGCACTTGAACCACATAAACCACATTCGGCGATTGTTGAACAATAGAGTAGCTTTGGCTGCCACTCACCACTACAGACGTAGGGATACCGTTGGTATTCTCTACTATAACGGGATCCCTCTCTTGGTGCACCACCGTTTCAAATTGTGGATTACTGTATCGTCTTGACGTGGAATTTTGACTGTGGCTTACTTTAGTTACGTCATAAGTAGTGTTTGGTACCACATTATGAATTATAATAGTTTCAGGGTTTGAGTGGATCTTCTGAAGTTCTGAATTATCTGATTTGCCGGATTCCTTTGTTTGTTCTTCTGTCTTTCTTTTGAGTTCTGGTGGCAATTCGTGTTCATTGGAAGCTAAAGGTCTGTAAGAGTGACTTGGAGAGGGAGGATCATCTTCAGTAGGTATCTGAAAAAAGTAAAGAAAAATATATTTTTTTAAGATGTTTTTGCTTGTCAAATTTAACTATTTTCTCGATAGATTTAGTTTCAATATTTTAAGTTAAAGGCAGTTTGGGTAAAAAACACCTAGTCTTACCGTATGATGTATCATAACCACGCTAGGCGCAGGTAAAGGAGGTAGACTTTGAGACAAAGACAGCAAATCATGCGCTGCCTCAGTCTCCTCGGCGCTCCTTGACCTGAAGATTGATGTTCCTCCATTTGAATGCGTAACGTTGTCTTTATTTGAACCGTCTAATTCGAGACTTGAGCCATTCAATTGTAAGGTGCCGTTGAGTATGAGTGGTTTATCTGATTCGGCTGAAATAAATAAAAAAAAAACATTAGTAAAATAGTTAAATAGGACTTTGAATTATTTATTAAAAAACTGTTAGGTAAGTACGTAAATAAATATAAATTAGAATACAATAAAAAAATCCCATTAGCTTTTCTTTATGTTATTATTGTTAATATGTTTGTAATGATAATAAAAAATATCCCGGGCTTAAGTATTTCTTATACAGGAAAACCTATCACAAACTTGTACATAATTAATAAATAGATCATCAAAATTTTAAGGCTGGATGTGCGTTCTTGGTAAATTGTTGTTACCATATACGGGGTATCCGGAAATTACACGATTATATTTGTATGGCGATTTAAGCTTACTTAGGTACAGTAACGGCCATTAAATCTTGAAAAAACTCTTTTTCCTTTTCGGAAACTAGGCTTATGCCACCCTCTACTGAATATAAATACCTGTTGAAAAGCCTAATAAAGAAACAGGTGTCCGTTGTCAGTGTCTAAAAATATTTTTTAAAATGACAAACTTATCTTTGGATCAATAAGTATTAATTATTCATTATATTGAGCAGAGAGGTTGGCCAGAAAGGCATGTATTATTCATTTTGTTTAAAAAAAATGGCAGGAACACGCTCCTTTAAAAGAAGAGATGGAAGTGGTCGCCCCAAACTATCGAATCAAGAATAAGACAATAATTTAGTTAATGTTTTGAGGAACCAACCATTTAAATCTGTTGTTACAGCAAAAACGGAAAGCAACTTCCCAGCATTAAAACCGTTTTTAACAAATGCAAATAAAAAACAACGCATTGGATTTGCTCTACAATTTTACTTGGGACCTCCGATTTTTTGGGAAAGTATAATATTCTTCGATAAGAAAGGCCTGAAGAAACACGATTTAATAAAAAATATACCGAAAAGGACAAAATTAGTGGACGATTTTCGGTAAATGTTTGGGGATGGCTGAGTCCACAAGGACTTGGTGTATGTTATTTCATCAAAGCAGGGTTCAATGTGGAGGTATATATAGATCTACTACAGAATATCATGCGTCCTTCTGTACTGGATCGATTTTCGGACCGAAATTTTATCTTTCAGCAAGATAAGTATTCTATTGTTACGGTCCGGCAAGTCGATGAATGAATGGAAGTGCAGCGTATCAGGGTTTTACCGTAACCCGCACGTAGTCCGCATTTAAATGTTATGGAAAATGTTTGGGGCTTATTAGTTAAAAATATAAATAGGGCAAATGAGTTAAGGCCGCAAAGTGTAAACAAACTTCAAGGATAAAATTTTAGAGGCATGGAATGAGTAACGAGGAAATCCGGACTACGCCTGGGCTTTGGTACATTCGATGCCTGGAAGGCTAAAGTCTGTCTTAGAAAAATAAATAAAATAGTAAATTTGTTTGGAAGGATATTTAAGGTTGTTTGAATTTATGAAATTCTTAATTAATTTATTAATTTGCAAGTTTTTATAAAATATAAATATTTTCTTTTACCTTTTGCTTTATTTATAGTTATTAAAAGTAAAACAAGGTAAAAAAGAGTGATTTACAAAAGTTGGCAGAAAAGTAAACATTTAACAATTTTTTGCCCAAAATTTAATGGACGTCACTGTACATCTGAAATCGCTTTATTTAGCTGGTGGACAGCGTCAAAAATTTTAGAATAAATTGTTTTTTTTTTAATTTCTTAATACCGTTTTAACTGATTTTAATGTTTTTGGGAGTGTTCTCAGACACTATAAAATAGCTTTCCTTATAAGCACATTAACCAACTATTTAAGAATAATAGTATATAAAGTATTAAGGTCAGTAAGTGTTCCTTACTAATTCGGGATGTGTTTGGAGATCGAGACAAGTCGAGATATTCAAAACACATCCACATATATACAGTGTGTCCGCTTAAGTTCTGCACAAATGGGAATTTTTTTTATTATTAATTTCTCAGAAAATTTTATTCTAAAAAGTTCTGCATGGTCCAAAACCTAAAATGTAACTGTCATATATTAAGTTTTTGCAGACGTATACGAGGTTTGTCAAAAAATAGATTTTTGCCAAGAGTAAACTACCTTTATTTTTAACAATATCGAAAATTGTTATTAAAAAAAGTTGATCAGAACCAAAAATCACGTTTAAATATGCAATTATGCCCATTTACGATGAAAAATTAGGTGTGTCCGCCTAAGTTCTGTTCATATGGGAAACTTTTAATATTAATGTAACGAAAAAAGTTACTCTTTATAAAAAGTTCTGCTTACTGAACAAATAATATTTTGGACTATTTAAACTTAAGATAGTATTACAGGATGATCAAAAATTAAAAAAATACAAAATTGACCTAGAAGAAAAGTACTCTTAATTTTAATTTTAGAGCAAAATGGAATAAGAAAATGTTGATTGGCATTAAAAATTATATCTGTTTCTACTCTTAGTAGACTATTATTAAAAAAAATTTGACTTTTCAAAAAATATAATTTTTAATAATAATAAACATTAAATTATTAATTTAAATAATTTTTTTTAACTTTCCTCACTTGTACATTTGCCTCAACATATCCCTCCCTCCATTTTGATACATTTAGCCGTTCTTGCAGAAAATTCTCTTAAAACATTTCTAATCATGGCAGGAGTTATATTTGTAATTGTCTCTCTTATTACCCTCTCTAAATGATCCAAATTTTGAAATGGCCTTTGTTTGTATACATTTCGTTTTAAGTAGCCCCACAAGAAATAATCGAGAGGGCTCAAGTCAGGAGACCTACGGGCCAAAAAAGATCAGAATATCTGTCGATAACTTTTCCATTAAAAAGGGTATTTAAGTATTGTCTCACATCCCTTGTACTGTGGCATGGTGCACCATCTTGTTGGTACCATATCCGTAGTCTATCGGCTATGTGAAGTCCATGAATAAAATTAAACAAATAATTATTTAAAAGTGCAAGTAACGTTCACCATTTAAATTTTGTCGAAAAAAAAAAGGTCTTAATATTCTATTTTTTGTAAATTCCGCACCACACATTTGTTTTAAATGAGTACCGATCACGTGTCTGTATAGTGAAATTTGATTAAGGTCACTCCACCACCGACAATTTTGTGAACTTACAGTCCCATTCGAGGTAAAGGTTGCTTCGTCGGTAAAAATTATATCTCTTGTCATAAAAGGGTTATCTTCTAACTCCCTTGTATTAAAAAACAAAATTCTAAGCGTCGTTCAAAATCACCTGCTTCAAACTATGAATAAATTTTGGTTTGTTAGGCCGAAATTTATTTTCTTTTTTAAAATTTTTGAAATCGTAGTTTTCCCTACATCATTTGGTAATGTCGCTGACCTTTTTCGCAATGATTTTTTAGGATCTTCTACTACAGACAACAATACTTGGTTCACAAGTTTCATTATTTGCAACCCTTGGTCTACGTTTCTTCTTGTAGATATTTTCGACACTTCAAAGGTCTTGAATTTAGTTACTATGTTCCCTACTGTTCGAAACAAATAATTTTATCAGGATGTCGGTAGTTAAAAATTTCGGCAGTTTCCCGATACGTTTTGTAATTGTCACCAACAATTAAAATTATTTCAATTTTATCTTGCATACTCAATTTCAACGGCATATTTATCTAAGTAAATATTCAAACTGATGTTTTAGACAAATAACATAGCTGACAGTTAAAATTCAAATTCAGGTGCGAGATGGTGGCAATATAATAAAATTAATATTTAAATTTTTAAGTTTATTTCGATAATAGTCTACTAAGAGTAGAAACAGATATAATTTTTAATGCCAATCAACATTTTCTTATTCCTTTTGCTCTAAAATTAAAATTAAGAGTACTTTTCTCAGGTCAATTTTATATTTTTTTAATTTTTGATCATCCTGTACATACTATCTTAAGTTTGAATAGTCCAACATTATTTGTTCAGTAGCGAACTTAAGGAACACTTATATATATATATATATATATATATATATATATATATATGTTATAGTCAGCTGATTGTTTTTTTTCTTCAAGATATTGGGTTAGCTACAATTAAACAAGTTTTTAGTTGAAAAGAAATGACTGAATGGTATATTCAGTCTTTTCAGTGCATCGTTGGGTGGGATATACAAAATCCCATGTAATTTTTAGTGAGATTAATTATTTGCTTCCCTAATTATTTTGGAAAAAATTCTATTGATCTTCATTGAAGAACATGCAAATCTACGTTCAAGGTAAAAACTTTAGAGTTTTTGGTTACACCGTTTGCGAGTTTGGTGCTAAAATATTTTAAAAATTGTAACTTTATTATCCTCTCATATTTATGAACAACAATAAAAATACCAGTTAGTTGTGAATTAACGTTGTCCTATGGAAGTTAATGTTTATCATTATCAAAAGGCTACATTTCGCTTACTGCCCCAACGGAACCGCAGCTGACGTTCACAAAAGCTTTATGATACAACCAATGAGCTGTTAGGTTAACTGGAGAAAGCATCGATTTGGCATAAGCGTGGCAATCATAAACGTACATTCTAAGGTTCTGCCTAGCGATGAATGAACCTCTGTACTCAAACAATAAAATCCACCAAAACCCGGGCAATTGGTTACTACAGATACTATTTTGTCGTAAAGCGTGGCTGCCAAGTATGTTTCTGTTTCATTTACTTAATTTATTCTTAAAATTACATAAAATTAAACTTTACTATTGTATTTTAAACTGTGAATAATATTTTTTATATTTATTACCATAAAGTATTACACAGAAAAGTAATGATTTTAAAATTATATGTTGTTTTTGGACAGCTACTAATAATGGCGCTAAACAACGTGACAACAGTGTATTTTTCGTAGTGGCGAACTTCGGCCTTCGGCTTTTCTCAACAGATGACACATTCAATATGGCGTTTTAGTCTAAATGTTTCTCGTTGTTTGGGTTGTTATTTTTGTGATAATTCTGCCGTCATAATAAAAAACGCTGTAACTTGAAAGGTTATAGTTTCGAGAAAAACGACCTGAAAGTTTTAAGCGTGTTTTAAAGCGAAAAAAATATTTTTTTGACCATTATTGATACACTTGCAAAATATAGTGTCTTATAACGTTATTAAACAAGTTTTACTAATAACTTTTGATTTTGATAAAGTAATATTGATGAAAATGCATTTGCTAATATAATGAATGCAGCAACTTGCAACTTTTGACCTAGTTACTGCGGTTTTCCTTAGTAGCTTCTGATGTGCCGCCATTGAGTTAAATTGTAGGAAAGACTGATTTTACCTCAATTTTTCCGGAAATACTGACTAACTCTAGCTACATTCTAAATAAGATTGCTAAAATAGATACCTTGACCAAACAAATAAACTGCTAATATTTCTAATATCTTTTATATTTAATTTGTTATGGCATTTTGAATAAATGCGTGTAATTTAAGTTTATGCATCAAAAATGTATAAAGAAATAACTTAAAGACAAAACTTATGAGATCTGAAGAAAAAGAAAGTATTTATCTGAACAATACATTGATATAAAATATTTAAAAAATAATAATAATACACAAAAATTAAGCCTATTCAAAGGATTCATTGAGATCATTGAATTGAGGATTTTCCTGCAATGAAACCCGCAAAATGCTCTCATTAAAGGACAAAGTTTCTTAATTATTGCTCCTTTTTGGATTTATTTATGCCTCTAGCTTGATTTCTAGGTGGCGGTAGAAGGATTCCTTCTTTTTCAGTTTTAACTTTTAAAAAATGTATCTCCATTGGATTAGTCATATCGTAGTTCTTAGTGTAAGTTAAAGAATTTTTTCCACGTTTTACAACAACTAATGTCATTTCAGAAACATAGAGACTTTTTTGGTTTTCTTTATTTTAACTTGTGACGTGTTGTATATCCAATCGTAGAAATTATCTGGTCTCATTTCAAGAGTTATAAACTTTTCAGAATTTGCTGCCTGCACAGCATCTTTGAAATCTATGAAATCACGTATACTACCTTTATGTTTCATAAAAAGTTCCACCTGGTAATGGAAACTGTAAATTGGTGCGAATCTACTCACTGGGTTTTCGGTTAGCAAAGCATGACGTAATCTGACATTTTACTGCGTTTTTTGTTATGAAAACGGAGATACTTCGTTTTAAATTAGTAATCAATGACGTTTTATGAGAAGCACACTAATCGTTTTCGCAGTTAACACAGAGATACTGCAATTTTTAAAATGATTGATTAGTAACTGCATTTTTAAAAGTATTTGATGACGCTTCATTGCTCATTGAGATACTACATTTCTTTTTACTCTATTTTTGAAAAAAATATATATATTTTTTTGATATATGGAATGCTGGAAATATTAAAAATTACCTAAAGAATCTGATTCAACAAAAATATCAAAATCGTCAAAAATTGACTTTACTGCGTTTTTCGATATGACGGCGGAATTGTTGTATAAATTTTAGTTTTGTGTAAGTACTTTTAATAAATTAAAATGTTAAGGCAGTGCCAAGTGTGTAAAGTGACGGATATTATTCCTGGATTATCATATCGCCAATAATAAATACAAACATGTTGGGCGCAGCTCTCGATTGCGTCACTGAATGACATGCTTTCTATATCTATGCTGTCAGCTCATTGGATACAGCCCTCTGATCTGATCTGAATGTTCAGAGGGTGGTAGTATACCACTGCACCTAGACCTCAGTAGGTCCTTTGTGCTTCCTCTTGTACAGGCGGGAGATTCACTGCGTCGTCCAACCTATTGATTTAAAATAGTTGACGACGTCTTTATGTGGAATCTTCCTAATTTCGGCCAGTAATGGCCAATTCGTGCCTAGCATGGAGTTCCGTTCGAATGTGAGGGCGGGACAATCGCAAAGAATGTGTTCCGCGGTCTCATCTTCTAGTTCACAGCCTCTACATAATCCTGTGTTCGTTAGACCCATTTTAAATAGGTGTCCTCGTAGCCCGCAGTGGACAGTTAGAACGCCCGTTAGTGTTCGGAGGTTCCTTCTGGACATCATAAGGTTTTTTTTCGCTATTGACTTGTCTGGATAGCTCAGCATTATTTTTGCAAAATTGCAGTTTGTAGTATTATCCCATTTCCCTTTAAACAGTCGATGGGAGTATTCTTTAATGATGTCTTCAATCGCTGTTGTTGTCAGTCCAGTGGTGGGGACGGGACCAACTAGTTTCCGTCCCGCAGCCGCCCTGGCCAGCGAGTCAGCGGTATGATTACCTTTAGATATGTCATGCCCTTGATCCAGGCTAGGTTGACCACATTATTTAAGAGTTGTTAGTCAGGGCTTGATGACATTCTAGTACTAGCCCCGAAGTAATTCGTGGTCTTTTCAGGGCTAGTAATGCTTGCCTACTGTCTGTATAAATACAGATCATATGGTTGGCGATGTAGCGGCTTTTAATTTCGTAACCCGCTATGGTTATGGCTGTCAGTTCGGATTGAAGCACGCTGGGTTCGGCGCCCATTGTCCATCCGATTTTCAGGTTTATGGTTGGTGAGTATATGCCACAGCCTGTGCCCACCTTGGTCTTAGAGCCGTCAGTGTACAGGCTAATGGATCCTTTAGACTCGCTTTTTATTGGTATTGTTCCTCTTATGTGGATTGTGATGCATTTCACTAATTATCGCTTGAGAGAAACTTGGTCATGTAAATCTGTCACTGACTTCTGGACCATAAATATTTTCTTTTTAAAACGTTGATATTTTCGTTGGTGTCAATAATTAAAAAGTCGATTTTTCAAAATATATTGTCAGACTTTTTTCTTTTATACTTTTAAAAATAAGCAAACTTTTTATTGTATACAGTTTCTTTCAATGCCTTTACAACTTTATCCCTATAAATCCTAAATTAATTTAGTTTGAAGAAGAAAAATATCCACTGACAGACGAACGGGATAAAGAAATCTTTTAGGGTAATGAAACTGCGGTAGACAGTGGCGTAGTAAAATAAAATAAATATTGATATGTGGGGTAAAAAAAAAGTATAAATACTCTACAAGTATTTTGAAAAATTGAAAGTTTTTAAAATAGTTCTGTTTACGTAAATAAAAAAACATAAAAGGAATATATCCGTTTTAATAATACAAAATTTTGCAACAAATTATCTACAAATGTAGGTGGAGGTATTTTGTTACAATTATTAAAAAAAGTTCAATAAAAACATGATTGTTTGGATAATTTGATTGTTTGTTTGTTTGTTGTTGCAATATCTCGAGAAGCACCTGACATAACTTGCTCAATTTTTTATGGGTAATTAGATAACTTATGCGAATCAACATACCAAATCTTATATGTGAAGCGATAACGCAGTTATGTCAGGCAGAAACATGGTCTGGCGCACTACCGCGCACCTTAATATTGGATAATTTGTTCAACAAGAAGCCGTAATATCGGCTCCTCTTTGTATGAAATAAAGAATCCTAGGACTCTGTTGACTCTCTTTGTAACAGCAAACATGATAATGTTATGATGAATTAAAGGAAAAAACATTTTATTGCCCCAATCACATATTAATTGAAGGTCATGTAAGAGAGATATTTGTATTTGGTTGCTCTTTTTTTGGATTTGGATTGAATTAATCTTTGACAAAAGAAGGTCGTCGATGTAAAGAAGAAATAGAGTTAGTGCCAGGACTAAATCTTAAGGTACACCTGCATTCATTTGGTGAGAGCTAGAGGAATGACCATATCCACCAAGATATACGTTCATTAGATATGAAGCTGGAGAGCCAAGAACAAAGCTAAGATGGAAACCCGTAAAAAGAAAGTTTGTTTAGGGGCAGATTATGACGAAACTGATCAAAAAGTTTAAATATCTCAGCAAGGGCGTCGATAATATTTTTCCTGGCAGGGGTAACTTTAGTATCGGAAAAAACTACTCTGAACGCAAACCTGACAAAGTATGAACTGTTATTTGCTGGAAAATAATCCTGTTGTTATTGAGTCAAAACCATGGTCAAAGTATTTATTGATGCTAATATGTACATTTATAATGTTTGCACACATTTTTCATAAACTTAAACAGAAATAATTGTTTGCACAGTGCACTAACTAATTCAAACTTTAATTACATGGCAAACATGTATTCAGACATAAAGTAACTTATTATAGAATATACATACATATGTACCAATATCTTTTTGTTACATTATGAACAAAACAAAAAAGAACTTAATCCTAAATTACTATTTTTAAATTGGCAATTTTTTGTTCAACATAACTTTAAAGAAAACCGCTTTATTGAAATCAAGTATTAAACACCAACTATAATTTAAAATGCAAATGTCTTTTTTTCATTTTTGCAAATTTGTCCACAATGGAATTTGTATTTAATGGTATGTCTCTATTCACATGTAAAAGCGCTATACCAACTAATCGTTCTTGACTCATAGATGCCCTTAACCACGTTTTCAATCTTTTTAGTGCAGAAAAACTTCTCTTCGAGGATGCAATGCTTACTGGCATAGTGCCTACAAGATATAATGTTAAATGCACATAAGGGTATTACTTTTTATCACACGTTTTAATAGTTGAAGTTGCAGAATCTGGGATATTTGTTTCGTTTTTCCATTTTTTAAACCATAGTTCTAACTCAGTTTTAACCAGCATAAAAATTATGTCGTTACTTTCGTTTTTAAATTTTTGTATGTAAAAATATTTTAAGGTACATATTTGCACTATACTTTAATATATTTGTGTTGTGAGTTTAATTGTCATTTTGGTGATCGACTTCGGGAGAATATATTTGCCGACGACGTGGTAGGTAGAGTTTTATCGACGCCCTTGTATCTCAGATGCAAATATTTGTATCAAGTCAAGGAGCTCATGACCATTTCCTTATTTAAATATTATCCTAATAAACAATCCCATGTAAACTAACACTTATTTGATATAAAGAATGACAGGAATTTGTTATTGCGTATTAATAGATACGTTAATATCACCTGGCCATGCTGGGGAACCAAACCTTTTGGACTCGAACCTTTCGTAGATCTGACAGAGTCTGAAAGAAGGAACCTAATCAAAAGACACTCTCATCAGCAGTTTACAAGACGATGGAATGAAACAGTAAACTGTAACTTTTCCGGGGAGTTACTGAAGTATCCTGACAGAGATACGACTTAACATTACTTGGCAATGCCTGAGAGCAAACCTTTGTCTAATCACAGGCGTTCTTACTGGATATTTTCTGCGAAAACACCTCTTTAGAATATTTTAGCCTATAGGTATTGAAATTTTGACATACGACTGTTTTGGGGCGCTGAGTGAGGAGTTCCACAACGGGCCTACTGAGCCCTAGGTGCAGTGATGCTTTCACCCTCCTCACTTTCAGATTCAGATTATCTGACCATTTTGTGTGACACCACCACACTAATTTTGTTGCCCTTGTTATGTACTTTTATATGAAAGGTACGCCTCTGCGTCACTTGATAGAATAAAAACTCAAAGGCTTAAGAAAAATCCGAGAAAATGCACATCCCTAGAGAAAATCTAAGAAAATCTCTGGAATTAAAACATTTACGGCGTCTTTATTCCTTATTCTTTCCACTCTATCAATCCGCCTAACGAAAAAAGATGCAAATTTTCCTTCTTTGGGAAATTCCCATTTCTCTTCCGGAAGTAACGTCGAGTAAAAGATCCTTTGGCCTGCGGAACAATTTACGGAAATAAAGGGGGTATTTGCATAAATATTGGATTTCAACATTTGTTTTTATAGTGCAGTATTTTAGTTTAACTGTTTCTCGGTTTGATGGAGTAGCTATGAGGGAAATTGGGTCAAAATTAAACAAAAGAATGCTGAGTGAATCAGCTGTAACTACTGAAGACTCGCATTGAATTAAAACTTTGTATTTCTACAAATCTTTTACATTTTTGTTTTTTTTTTTAAATAATAATACTAATAATATTGTTTTATTGTCATAAAAGATTATACATAGGTTTGACAAAGCAGAATACAATAAAACTATCATAAGAACAAAGATTAAACCAATATTTTTTTGTATAATAAAGATACAGTTTCCAAAATACAGGGTGTCCGAAAAGTCTTAGTACGGGCTAATATCTCCGAAGTTAGCAAATATAGAGAAAGCAAATTTTGGCGAGTGCATACGTATAAAAAATCTATTTTTTACGCATTTACAAGTTTTGCGGCCTTGCTGGGGTAGCATCAGGTAGTTGCACCCAAAAAGTCTTAAATGGAATCCTATGTCGAAATGTAGCTCATTTTAAATGCTTTTAAGAAACAAACATTTCTGCACAAACTAGAGGTCTCTACGGTCAACCGTTCCTGATTAATAATGGATTATTAATAAATACCAGTCCACAAGTACAGTTTCAATTTGTATTTTATGAGATGTTTAAAATGACTACCACTAACCTCTTGACGATAATAGAGTCTATTTTAAAATTTTGTTCTTACGTTTGTTACAATTTGTGGTGTTATAGTGGCGCGCACACACCCGCGATTCGTTGTCGAAATTTTGCGAATGTTTTCTGGTTTTGATGCAAATACCCTCTCCTTTACATAACCCCACAAGAAGAAGTCAAGGGGAGCGAGGTCCGGGGATCTTGGTGGCCATTTAATAGGCCCTCTACGCTCACTCCAGCGACCAGGAAATTCCTCACCTAGGTATTGTCATGCAGTTAAATGAAAGTGTGGAGGTACCCCATCCTGCTGAAAAATTGGGTTGTAGTCAAAAGCATCATTTTTAATGGTAGTTACAATTGCAGGTGTAATAGCTTCTTCTAAAAGTTGTAAGTATACGTATCCGGTAAGATTTTCTTTAATAAAAAAAGGACAATTACCGAAAATATCGGTCTGTACGTTTACTTTCTCAGGATTTTGTGTATGGCCTTCTTTAATTCATCGAGGATTTTGATTACTTCAGTATTGACAATTGTGTCGATTAACTAAACCATTTTAAAAAACCGGCTTCGTCATTGAAACATATCCGATAGAGGTAGTTTGGTTAGTTGTGGTTACAAAACTGCAGCCTTCATTCTGGGTCATCTTGTACTAAGTTCTTGTACCAGATAAACTTTAAAGGGATTAAATTTATGCTTTTGTAAAGTTCATGCACCGTTGATTCGCCTAGAGCAAGTTTTCAGTTAACACCTATAGTTATTAGGTTTATTAAAATAACGATAATATTTTTAATTTAACAATTCTATTTAAATATAAATTAAAATAACAAACGAGAATTTATAGTTAAACTGCCACGTAGGCAAATACGTAAACAATAGCTTCGTAATTTTATTTAGTCGTCTATATTCGGTATGTATATACTGGGCCAGCTTTCATTTGGAAAACAGGATTATTTTGTCTGCTCGTTAAACTCATTATAGCGATTCAATTGTGCATTATCGACCTATTACAATTATCCCGAATGATTCGTTTAAAATTGCTGGCAAAATACCGATGGGATTTACGGTCATATTTTGATGATGCACTGCGAATGAATTGAAATTTGCCGAGTAACAGTGACAACAAATCAAATTACATAGGCCGAAGGAAATGATTATATTCAAATTTATGTTTATACAACTTGAATTAAATATTATTATTATTTTATTCTTTTCAAGTAACACAAAATTTAAAAAATATTTATTACGCTTTTACGCTTTAATGTAGTTCACTAGCTACAGTCGTACAAAAAATTATCGCCTTATAGTAAGTATAGCCTGGTACGTCCACAATTCAAACTTTCAATCTCGAATTAACATCTTTTATCTTTGTCTCTTTCATGCCATCTGCGAGCATCTCTCTTTAACAAAAATTGATTGATGAACGGGCCGGGACTAGTACCAGGACGGATCATTATATTTTTTTCTATTTTTGTTTAATTTGTGATGCAATATTTTAAATGAATTCCGAATTAAGCGCTGTTCCAAATAAGATCGAATACGCTTTAGTTAGAAAGTTAGAAGTTTTCAATGCTTAAATATAATATTTTTGTAGGAGACTATACATACAACATATGAGGTCTGTTCGCTGTTATTAGTTATATTTTACACTATTTTATACTTCTTGGACCCACCTTGTCCTAAAATACACCTTTTATAAGGGCGATTACGTAAAAAAAATAGAATGGTGTACACTATTTCTTAAAAAGTTTCTTCAAAACCCCAGTCCCGAAAATCGACAGGCTAGCATCGAAGCAAGAAATCAGTATAATCAGACCATCTCAGATGCAAAAGACCGTTTTAACAATCGAATAAAAGATAAAGTTCTCTCTTGCTCAAATGGCAGTAAAGCTTTTTGGTCCTTTGCCAAAAATATTAGTCAGAACTTTTGCACAAATTCTTTTCCACCCCTAATCTCTGAAGATGGAATTGTCTCTACCTCCAAAGGAAAGCCGAACTATTTGCCAAACAATTTGCTGCCAATTCTACGCTTGATCCTCCTATTAATCTTCCTCTTCCAACAGTTGTCCCTGTTTCTCATAAAATGTCCGATATAATTTTTAAAGTCAAACAGATCAAGCGTATTCTTTCTTCCTTAATACGAAAAAATGTCTGGGCTGGATGGCATACCAGCAATCGTCTTAAAAAATGTGCTCCCGAGCTTGCGCCCATCTTAACTCGCCTCTTTCGAATCTCTTACGACACGGGCATTTTCCCGGAGAGTTGGAAAGCTGCACGTGTGCAACCTGTCCCCAAAAAAGGATCCAAAAGTCTTCCTTCTAACTATAGACCTATATCTCTTCTTTCAGTTGTTTGCAAGGTAATGGAAAAATGTATTAATTCCCAAATCTTAAAGTATCTGGAAAAACATAAGATCTTACATGATAGACAATATGGATTTCGTCACAGTAGATCCACAGCTGATCTTCTTTCCTTTGTCTCACACAACTGGAACAAGTCCCTTGAGTTTCTTGGTGAATCCCAGATCGTTGCTCTTGACATATCCAAAGCTTTCGATCAGGTCTGGCATGATGGGCTTCTTAACAAACTTCCTTCTTACGGTCTTCCACCTAAGCTTTGCTCTTGGCTTTCGAGTTTCCTTTCTAATCGACGTATATCAGTTAGTGTAGATGGTCATTCCTCCAGCTTCTATGAAATTAATGCTGGGGTGCCCCAGGGCTCAGTGCTGGCACCCACGCTGTTTCTTCTACACATTAACGATCTTCTCTCTTCCACAATCAATCCCATTCATAGTTTTGCTGACGATAGTACCCTCCACTCTAGTATTCAATTTCTTAAGCCACCGTGTAATCCTGATTTTGAAAACAAGCGCAGGTCAATGCAGATATCTCTTTCACAAGACCTCAAACTTATCTTGGATTGGGGCGCCAAAAATCTTGTTCAGTTTAATGCCTCGAAAACACAGTCATGTTCGCTGTCGCGAAAAAAGTCTGCGAATGCTCATCCCTTAAATATGAGCGGCCAAGTTCTGCAGAACAAAGAGTCGTTTAATCTAGTCGGCGTTACTTTTGAGAATAACCTCAACTGGCACAAACACATTTCATCCATAGCTTCGGCAGCTTCAAAAAGATTGGATTCCTCTTCGAGCCAGAAAATATTTATCTTCTTCCAATCTGTACACTCTGTATGTATCCCAAATCAGACCCTCTTTGGAATATTGTTTTCATGTCAGGGGAATGGCGTCCCCTACAACACTTAGCCTTATGGACTCCATTCAAAAAGAGCTGTTCGTCTTATTAATGATCCAACGCTCACAGAAAGGCTTCTCTTCTTGCCCATCGTCGAGCTGTAGGGGATCTGTCGCTCTTCTATAGGTATTTTCACGGCTTCTGCTCAGAGGAATTGGCCAGTATTATTCCTTCTCTGGCAGCTCCCAACAGAGCAACACGTAGTGCAACTTTTATGCATCCCTTTACAGTTCAGTTAGAGAGGCCCCGAACTTCCCGCTTTCTTCGTTCTTTATTTCTAGAGTGTCAAGACTATGGAACCTGCTGCCCGCAGAAGTTTTTCCTTCTCCTCCCAATCTCCAAAAATTTAAGTCCCGTGTGAACAAACTCCCTCTCACCACACTGAAGACACCCACGGTACGTTAGTACTTAGGCATCAGCCTTCGTGGACTGTCCCAAGATAAAAAAAACAAGCAGGCCCAGTAACCTTTCAAAAATTAATATCATGGCTTTTATACATGACAGATATCGACAATGTTAATTGTGGTAAATTTGATTGTTATTATCTTGCTTTACAGAATTTTTTTTTTATTAAATAGTGACTGGTAGTCCAGAAAACGAAGCTAAAAAAGTGCAAACCTAGCAACTTTTTCAAAATGTATAGATTTGCATGATAATTTGGGATTTAGCTTAGCTTACCCTCCTCTTTAAAATCTATATTATGCTGATGGACGCTCTTTTTTTAGGGGTAAACCACCCTTTATTGCTAAAACATATAAAACTACACATACATACTAATACAGCTTAAGTTAAGTAAAATTTAACTTAAATTAGTTAAAAAAGTAGTATTTTGTTTCTTTAAAACATTATTTTAAATATTTCAGCCCTTAAAAATCAACCCCTATTATGATTAAAAAATATATTCTACATAGAAAAATAATGTTAGTAAGTCATTTGGCAAAATTCAGAATCTCATAAAAGGTTAGCGAAGATACGGGGTGCAAAGTTCAATTTTAGTTTTGTTTTTCCGCCATATTACATTTATTCTTCCATCAATTTAGTTGATTTTCGGCATACGAACCGAGCTACTGGGTTCTAATATTGTACGTTAAAAGTAGTTCTTTTGAACACCGCTAGAGGTCACTTTACCAAAATTTATTTACTTCCTATCTTTTTTATTTGGACAGATATTGCAAATTCGAATACACCACCTTAAAGACAATTAAAAACTCAAAAAAGAATGTACTCTTTATCAATGTCGATGAACCTAACCATTTAGCCACAAATCGACATCAAAGTTTTTATCAGTTTCATCCAAATTAACCATGTATTTAAATGAAATCAACAAATCAAGTCGGCTTGTGTCAAATTTGCGAAATTTGACAAATATTGGTTGCATTACTGTTGAGTTTAAAATAATTTTTCGTGTTAAAAACATACATTGCTATAAAATGGAACGAGAATATTCACATATGGGAATGCAGAAGAGACCCGGCAGATTTATATTGCAACTTATCCAGAAAAGAATGCTCCATGTGCACGAACTTTCATCAACATTCACAGACGACTTGGGGAGATAGGTTCTTTCAAAATTGGGTTTTTAATAAAGGCAGACCAAGGCATGTTAGAACTGTTGAAAGAGAACAAAGAGTTATCGAAAGAGTAGAAGAAAATCCAAGTACTAGCACAAGGAATCTTGCATAAAAAGAGGGAATTGCTAATTCTACAGCTTGGCAAATTCTTCATGAAGAACTTCTGTCCCCATATCATGTTCAGAAGGTTCAAGCACTTTATGAGGGTGACTCACAACTACGACTGGACATGTGCAATAGTCTTTTGAAAAAATATGAAGAAAATAACCAGTTCATCGAATTAATTTTGTTTACTGACGAAGCAGCATTCACGCGAGATGGGATTACAAATTTTCGTAATACGCACAAATGGTCTTATAAAAACCCTTACGTCATTGTGGAAAAACACGCATCAGTAGAAGGTTTTCGTTGATTGTATGGGCCAGTGTAGGAGATCATCTAATAGGACCTAATTTTATGACGGACTGTTAAATAGACAGGTTTATTTAAATTTTCTTCAAAACAATCTACCTAACATGCTTAAAAACGTTTCCCTACAAACCAGATTAAACATGTGACTACTTCAGGATGGCGCTCCACCCCATCCAATGAATTTCTTTTTTTTTTGGGACCATTTGAAAGCTTTAGTCTGTAAGACGCCGGTAAATGATATAAATGATTTGCGTCAACGGATAATGAATGGTTGTGATATTATTAAAAATACAGTTGGTATATTTTTTCGCATAAAAAGACATATTTTAAAAGTATTAGAAAATGTATAAAAATGAATAAGGGGGGCATTTCGAAAATATGTTATAATTTTTCCGTTTTTATAGAATCAATTTTATAAGTTACCATTAAGATTAGTTACATATTAAATTAGTGTTAAGTTTTTTGTTGACAAATTTCTTAATAAATATACTTATTAAATCATTATCTGTCAAATTCATTTAATACAAGGCGACTTGATTTGTTGATTTCATTTAAATACATGGTTAATTTGGATGAAACTGATAAAAACTTTGATGTCGATTTGTGGCTAAATGGTTAGGTTTATCGACATTGATAAAGTACATTCTTTCTTAAGTTTTAATTATCTTTAAGCGTGTATTCAAATTTGCATATCTGTCCAAATAAAAAAGATAGGAATTAAATAAATTTTGTGTTTTAGGTAAAGTGCCCTTGCGGTGTTCAAAACGAACTACAATATTGGAACCTAAAGAGCTCGGTTCGTATGCCGAACATCAACCAATTTGAAGGAAAAATAAATGTAATATGGCGGAAAAACAAAACTAAAAATTGAACTTTGCACCCCTGTATCTTCGTAACCATGGAGATCTCGACATTTTGCCAAATGACTTACTAACATTAGTTTTCTATGTAGAATCACCCCTTAAAATTTCCTAACGCATTTTCCGAACACCCTGTATTTTAACCCTTAAAAATCAACTCTTATTATGATTTAATAAAAAAAAATGTTTATCTCAGAAAAATTAACATATGGTCACAGAGTTGTAATTAAAAAATGTGACTACTTAAAAGATTACTAAATTAATTTCGTTATTTTTAATTCTAAAAAATTTACCCCCTTGAATATTACAATGCAAAAAATAAAACAAAACCGCGAATTTAAAATTAAAATGTATCGAATCGCTTTTAGCATGCTCCAAAAATTTGGTTTTTTAAGCATAAATCCTTTAGTTTTTGTGATAGAAAGTTATTTAAAAAACCATTTTATTGGTTTTTCAAGAGCTGTAAGGTTCTATATATTAAAACTGTTTAGAACCCTAATTTTTTTAAGGGTGAGTTTAAAGAGCTGAAACAAGGTTATACTCGTCTATACACACGCGTTTTAAACGTTTTTATCTCACTTAATTTTCGTCATACAGTAGATTAAAAAAAAAGCAAACCATTCAAAAACCTACAATTTGATTTCTTAGTAATTTTTACGCATCTCCCTTAGTTTTCGAGTTATTTTCAAAAAAAGGTAATTTTTTATTAAAATTCTGAAATTTGATTTTCACTTGCAGCTTCATTTTTTTAAACAACTTTAAAGGAAAGAATGTGAAAAAGGGCTACGATTCATTTTAATTAGGGTGGTAATTAAAAGGTTGTTTTCGAAAATTTTTGCACTCAAAAAATGTTGGTCTAACCTTATTTTAATTATAACTTACTCAACTTTTATAATAAATATATTTTTTTAAAATCTTTGTAAATGCTTTTAAAAAGTTATTATTATTTTTTTTAGAGAAAGACGTAGATTTTGCGTTATTGGCCTTTGAAACTCTGATATTTTGTGTTTGATGAATAACAGCTTACCTTTAACAAACCAAAACTTGATTTGTATTGATCCCACAGCAATTACAAAATTCAGGTATTTTAAAAGCTACAATTTTGTTATTTACAGTTTTTTGATAAAAGGCATATTTATCGAGTTATTTGCAAAAAACGATTAAAGAAGTTGATTTTAGGTTTGTTCCAACACGTCGAAAAACCGTTACCGAACGATCACGCTCATGCGCAGTGTTAAAATGGGTTCCCAAAGGACGTGACGGTTATCGGACGATCCTGTTTGTGTAAACAAAACTTGGGATCGTTTGTTCTTTCAAACTAATTCTATAAAGGCCTAAATTGAAAACTGTTTGGGTTACTTGCGCATTGAACATCTTGGCATGAATTTTGTTTTTTCAGCTGTTTCATGTTTATTGTTTCATATTTTATCTTCATATGTTTACTGTTAAGGTAGGATTATGCGAAAAGTTAAGTTAATTTAAGTTAAAAAATTAAGTTATTATAAATTTAAGACATTTTTGGAAAAAATCTAATCATTTAAAAATAACAATAAAATTTAGCTCTAGGGCAAATCACTGTTAAAAGGGGGTTTTTGTGATTTCTATTTTATTGGTGCACTCTCTGGCAGTGTCCGGTAATTTTTAACTTCTTAAAAAAATATTTGTCAAAAAAAATATAATTTTGTTTTTTTTAACCCCGGGAAAGACGGTTTCTGTAAACCTTTTTTGATGTTATTGTGTGGGATTTAATTATTTTAAAAAGAAACGTTTATTTCATTTTTGATAAGGTTAAAAAAATTTAAAAAAAGTTAAGAAAGTTAAAATTTTTATCTTTTTAACTTAAATTAATTTTAATTTTGTGTATAATTAAAACCAAAATTTATCACATAATGTTTATCTTTTTTTGTGTGACTAACTTATTTTTAAAAATTTAATTTTTCGTAATTAACTTTATTTGCGAATAGCTTTCAACTTCTTTAAAAATTTTCTATTTCCTCGCTTGTTTAATTATTCAAAAACATTAATTTTTTCACCTCCTAAAACACATTAATTTTTAATTACCCTTTTAAAAATGATGCGATATATGGGGATGTTGCTAAATTTGATACAAAAATAATAAGTAGAAAAGTAGGGTTATATTTTTAAAACAAAAAAAATTCAAAACTTTTGATTTGACAGTCCCAAAAAAAAAAAAGGATCCAACGTTTTTACTTTTGTACCGTCACGAAATTTTTTAAAGGGCCCCGCGCGTCTAAGCGCCCCAAAAAAAAAAGTTCAAAAACATTTCAAACGTACCGGAATTTTTTGGAACAAACCTTTTATCAACGGAAAATTCAACTTTTGATCGCGATTAATTAAAAATATGCATTTCATAGCAAAATTTTAAAAAAAAAAAATTCCGAGATGGTTTGGCAACCACCCCAAGTAAAGGCCCCTTCGGCATGATATAGATTTTAATCTTGGCTATCCTTTTTCTGTCAAAATTTAAGTCACTCTATACATTTTAAAAAATTGCAGGTAAAAAGGTTTGATTTTTGGACTTAGATTTAAAAAAAAGTAAAATAGGACCAGACCCATATTTTGAATTTTTATGTGGAAAGTCTGTAAAAAATACCAATAGAAGAATCGTTAAAATTATCCAAGCCAAGCTTAAAAAATAAAAACTAGTGAACATCACCCTGCCCTAAATGGAGTGATGAAGATGTTGAACTGTGCCTTCCTAGTTCCCACTTTTAAGTAAATTTTTACTACGCTGAAGGGGGAAAAACCTTTACCCCGTATTTTCAAAAGACTATTTCGTTGCACAAAAAAAACCTTTTAACACAATGTGCAAAAAATATAACTTAATAGGGGGATAAGGGCTTCTAAGATAAACAATAATCTAAAAAATATTTTTATAACGTTCCCAGGACTTATCTCATAAATATGTCGGTTGTAAATATTTTAAGAACCCAAAAACTTAATTTATCGTATCAGGGAATTAAGTAGTAACCAAATATTGTTTGAGATATAGAAATTCACAGAACCACCCTCAATGTTGTTTATAGATCGGGAAAAATATGCAAGCAGGTGTTGGACCACCCTGCTTGGCGCATTATTTTTATTAAACCGATTTTACCATTATGAAAAACAAAAGAATATATAGGAAGACTCTGTTTTTGTAGCGTCTTAATTTGATTTGTGAAGTAGTTTGTCTTTGTTTTTTTTTTCCTATGAAAACAACAAGAAAAAAAAATCCGAAATTTGATAAATTTCATATGGTTTTTTTTTTAAATCACCTTCTTAGTATAGGGAAATTTGTAGAATAAATTACTATAAAGTATTTTTATATAAAAGTAAATAAACTTGAAATTAAAGCCGTAAATTAGGATTTAAAAACTAAATGAACCCCGTTTAGAACCACTCCCCCCTTGTTTAGGAGGCCAAAGTGTGCAAAAGGCGTAAACCAGGAACCACCCAACAGGGTGGGATTACGGGTTAATATTCCTTTTAATTTGGGAAAAAGGGGCCCTTTGCCGGGACCCGCGAAATCAAATGGGGATCTATCAGGGGAAAGGGGGGATGGTTTCATGGAATTTTAAAATCATTATTTGGGATAGTTACAGTCTGAATCTCGTTATAACGTGTTGTGATTTACTTGTGAGTTCTCTGTTCAGAGGGTTTTGATCTTAAACATTTTTCTTATAAATTAAATTCTTTTAATAGACAAATAGATAGAATTCTTAAGGGAATTTCACTAAGGGTATCCTTCTTAAGGGAAAGGGTTTATCATCATTTGTTTTTTTGTAAAGTAAATACAGCAGTAAGTGATTTTAAATATTTTTGTTTTCTTAAAGCTTGTATTTCCTAAATTTACCAGAGGGTCTGATCTTTTCCAAATTGGTTTTAACTTACACTTAATAAATAAAACCTACGGCAGTTAATTTTACACTAAAATCTAGTTCTCATTGTTATAGTCAGTTCTAATTTTTTTCTTTAGTTTATTATTGTAAATAGTTGCTTTATTTATATTTGTAAATAGATTTAATTGTTTTGAGAAATTCTTCTTTTATTGCTGGGGAAACACATTAGAAAAAGGGGGTTACCTTTGTGCGCTAGTGCAATCGTACCAGGTGGCAGCAAAGAGCAACAGAGAGAATCCCAAGTACAGAGACGACGAGAAGCAATATAGTTGTAGGCGTAATTGGTAAGATCTAATAACCTAGTAGTCCTTGCATACTAAATCATCAAGAAAGAAGACCAGCCTACCTTCTAGAGTGCCTTTGTCATCAAATATAAAAGTTCCGTTTAAATTGAAATAACTACCAAGTCCGAAGTGGGAAAAGTAATTCTCGTATATCGGCCACTAAGCTACCATTAACAACTTTTACGACAGGTCGCGAGTAATTTTTCCACAACGCGCAGGATGATGGACCTCTCATGGGTTCATCGTTCTCCCCAGTGGTCAAATATTTATAGGGTGTGGTTTAAGGAACACACAATTAAAACTGCACTAATCAAACCAAAAGTTTGGTTAAGATATGTTGATGATACTTTTATTGTACAGACAGGTAATCACGAAGAACTTAAAGGTTCTTAAAACATCTAAAGAGGAAGAAGCAAAATTTGGCTTTACCTTTCCCGACGTTTAAGTCAAACGAAATAATGAACATATACAAGAATCGGTACACAGAAAATCTACCAACATTGGACAATACATACACCAGAATTCAAATACTTAGGCTAATTTTTATGTGTAAAATTTCATTGCAAATGTTTGCTTTATAAAAAAAAATCCGGAAAATTTTGCATAATTTATTAGATCATTTTAGGGCCCTTTAAAAGCTTCTTACAATTTCTACAACACCCTTTAAAACACCCATCAACGTTCATTAAACATATAAAATAACTGATTGACATCAGTATCTAAGCAAAACAAACAGTTTTTATTATTTTGTTCATTTAGGAATTAAACACATTCACCATTTAAATTTAAAATATGTTAAATAGGCTGATTTTAGCGATAAATGGAAACAATTAAATTATTATGTGATTTATTTCTAAAACAATTCGGACTATTCCAATTGGTTAGCAGTACATCATCGAAATAGAACCATAAATTTCGCCGGTATTATACCGACAATTTTAAACGAATTATTTAAAATAACTTTAGTAATTATAGGTACATTACGGTTATATTATGATAGTATCATAAATGGGTGTACAATGTCACTCCAAGCATTATACCATGTAAAATTTCTAATAAAAATATTTAATTAAATATACCACATAAAATAAAAGAAAATCTAAGTATATTTTTTTTATTTTTGTAAGTTTTTTTTACATCGCACCGCCTTTTTAAAAGTATCTTAAATCCAAAAATTTCAAATTTTATTGTTTTATAAAATGAGCCCACAGGAATATATCAACCAACCAGTTTTGGGGTTACACCAAGGAAGTTTAGAGGTATATGGAAGCCCAATGCTATGGCCTATTTGATCAAAAAATGTCCAGCCCACTATGAAAATAACTGTCAGAGTGGGCCCGCCGATTTTCCGCAATAACAAAATTCCACGAAATATTTTAATGTGTTGCCTACTTACACATTGATAAATCAGTGTGTAGTTAGGCAACACATTGTACTTTTATGAGAGCCGGAGTTTATATATTTTTTAGTTGCAAGAAAGTTTTTGGATAAATAAAAACCCTTTTATTTTAGTGATTAGTGTTTATTTAATTGTGACTATAATTTTGTGTTTATTGTTTGTTACTTATAACATCGTAACAAAATGCCTAGAGGTTATATGCTTTTGTCTTGCAAATTCAAGGTAACATAGTATTCCTTATATTTAAATTAGGTGCTTCTTATGAGACGCAACGTTAGGTAACCGAATAAATAACAATATATCAATTATAAATAATAGAAAATAAAAATTTTATAGGAAATAGCAGTGAGAAAAGTAAGGCAATCTAAACTATCTTTTAGATGAATACCAGAATGTTTGTGTATTTTTGTGGATCATTAAACAGAAATAGGTTTAAATTTAGGTACTCTTATTTTATTTAATAATTTAGTACAAATTTTTAAAACATTTAAACGGGGGCAGAACCAGGCAAATAAAAATTTTTAAAAATTTCTCTTTAAAAAAAAAAAAAGTTCAATTTTATGTTAAGTTCCTTTTCTTTTCCTTGTTTTTTTGGGTTTAAAAAGAAAAATTAAAAATTTTTTTCTTAAATTATAAAATAAAAAACTTCTGAAAAAATTTTTATATGTACCTTTTAAAAAAGAAAAAAGGGGAAACTTTTTTTTTGTATTTTTAAAAAAATAAATTTATTTTTTAAATTTTTTTATGACCCTAAAACAAATTTTTTAAAATCCCAAAATTTTAAATTTTAAAAATTTTTGACCCTTTTTATGATACAGAGGGCGGTTACAAATCTTAAGTAACTTTTTTTCGACTCTTAATTTTTCAGATATCAATCTTTAAATACTACAATTTGATTTAACTCATTTACACTATCGTGCCCTTCTTTTATTTAAAAAATTGTACATGAAACTATCATACAATGTTTGAAATTTATTTTAAAAATCGTGTTTTTATTTATTTTACGAAGTTTTTTTAGTAAAAATACAAAACTCCAAAAATATTGACCATTTAAATAGAATGCTGTAAAGTGGCGCCATCTATTCTTTTTTATATTTAATCAGATGATATAAAAATTAATATAACACAATAATTTTAAATATTCTATAATAGT
>JAHBCN010005791.1:0-52828 GCA_019359885.1 Listronotus oregonensis | reverse complement strand
GCCGGGTTTTCCGATGTTTAACCCATTTTTTATGCCCCAGTTCCGTCAACGCTGCCCAAGCACTGAAACATGCAAATATTGATTTCACAGCCCCTTTTTAGACAACGCGGTAGTGCCACCACGGACGTTATTTTAAATAATTACTACCAAAATATGTCCCCGGGGGGGCTGGGATTCAAACCCCGGGACGTCGGCGCGGCGAGCCGGGTTATACCTACTTTTTGGTATATTATGTAGGTTATAGGCAAATTGCAAGTGGTGAATATAAAGCAAGTCTTTTTCGTCTTAGTTCATCAGTCCTTTGGAGTTTGTCAAGGTATTTTCGTGTGTTATTAAGCATCCAAAATAGCCAACCTAAACTATTAACATTATTAGGTAATCAGGACCTGTACCCTTTCAAAAGGTGCGGTGCCTACACAATAGATATTTGTCAGGAAACCTATTTATAGTTGGGTTTTCCACTGAGGGTTGTAGGTAATTGAAATTTTATTGCGGTCAAAAAATCAACGAATTATTGTGAAACGTACCATACAGTGGTTATCAATACACCGGGTGGTTCTATTGAATTTAAATTTCTAGAGGTGGTAATATGAGCTCTAATAAATCAATTAATAAAAAATAATTTATCCTGTTTTAGGCAGGTTTAAAAAAGCCCTTGGGTTGAAAAAGACAATTCATTTAATAAAAGAAACAACAATTCCATGTTTATTTTTTCATAGGCATCCTGTATATCGAAAACCGCTGCACCGAACTTAGTAGGTATTTCCATGAAGATGAAAAAAATAAAATAGGTTGCTACATGGCCCCTCTTTCTTCCTTAGATTTTAGAAGTAGATCGCACACTGGTCAGTACATGGATGTAATTTATTTAGAATAAGATTGTGTACAGAACTTAGATCTTGATTCTTTAAAAGGCCAAGATTTTTGGGTAGACAGGTGTTAAAGTTTTAAATCACCCTGTATATTAATATATTAATCATGGGCGATTACCCGACGGTGCAACTTAAATGCCCATTTGGAACTCGGATTTCGACGTAACCCACTGCGTTTTGGTATAGAGTTATTATTTTCAAGGATGTTTCCCTTTGCTTTAAAGCCACTACTCTTTAATAATAATTCAAAGTAAAATTCTCTTTGTTTTTCGCAGTTTTTACAGCAGTTTTTTTCTTTCTTTAGTGTCATACAATTTTTCTTGTTAGCCACCCCTGTGTACTTATACTATTTTAACCGACACGAAGGAAAAGATGGGAAGTCAATATTTGTATCTCTAATGTCTCTGGAGAAAAGTGTCGTTTTGTGTGTAGATCCTTTTGTTTTCCTTGGTATGTTTTTATTGTGTGCGTCAAGAAAATTTTATAAGGCAAAAAATATCTGAAATATTACAAAAAACTTAGGTCGATTGATATTGCGAAAATCGACTAAAGAAGAAAACTAAAAATATAGCTTTTTAAGAAGTATAGAGAGTATTCTTCAAAATGTTTAAATATAATGTTAAAATAGCTAGTCCAAAGAAGTATGGCAATCAACAAATAGGATATTTTAATTTTGTATTCTTTCGCCATTTTGTCGCGAATTTAAGAATTTTATATTCATTCTTTAACAAAGTTATACATTACTAAATTATATGTTTTTTTTTCTGTTTTATCATTAATTTAAAAATGTATTTGTTTCCATATAAAATTATATAAAAGGTGCTAACAAGTAATTTTTAGTAACAAACACGAGAAATTCATATTTATAAATACGGTTTGTCACAAAAATTCCAATTTCTTAAATATTTGTATTTTTCTTTACAATTTGCTAAATAAACTTAAAACCTAATTTTAAATAGTTTTGTATAATAACATTTCTCTAAATTTTACCAATTTGCGGCGATAACAGCAGACAAATGTCAAAATGTTTTTTAAGGTTAATGGGCATACCCAACTCATTACCAAATTTGTTTTTCCAAATATACGAAACATAACAATGTTTTATCTCTTTCAAATTTCTTTGACCAGCCTATACGATTATATATGTATATACAACGTGTCCAAGATAAGGAAGGCCAGTATGGGGATCTCCGAAACGGTAAGAGATAGGTGGGTAGTTTAAATTTGGCAAAGTTGCGTATTGGAAAGCTTAATAATATACCGTTAAAAAATTAAAGTTAAATTTTGTACTTCCGAAAATATGGCCAAAAAACTGAAATTTTCGATTTTCGTTTTTATCGTTTTACTAGTGTATTTCAAAAGATAGAAAAATTCTAAATAAACATTTTTATTGGAACTTTTTGCGTTTCATCTATTGGCGTCAAAGTCAAACATTTCTTACGACGTTTCGTTTTCGTTAAACCATTATCAACTTCATTTTTTTAAATACGGCCCTGGACTTTTTATTTAATTTTTTTGAACCCCTTATTATCCCCATTACAAAAATGTATAACACTTACGGCCGAGTGATGATCGCGTTGTTAAATTTAGCAATGGATGTATATATATATATATATATATATATATATATATATATATATATATATATATATATATATATATATATATATATTTTATATATATATATATATATATATATATATATATATATATATATATATATATATATAAAAATTTAAAAGCGCAGGCACTGCGAACATAGGACGATCCTAGACGATTTTGATGTACCTAAAAAAGCCGCACGCATTGCTTATCGATCAATAATTTTCCAACGTTTATTTCGAAATATTCTTTAGATCGAACGCTCGACATCAATAGTTGTACTGTGTCGATTATTTTGGGCCAAAAAGTTTTTTTTTAATAATAGTTATTAATAATGGATGTTTACGAACCGGAAGACAAAATTCAAATTATTGAATGGTATCACCGTGGAAATCCTGTTAGGGAATTGGGAAATTATTTAATAATTTATTTTAACCGCCGACTCCCCATTTCCACAAAACCGAGTCATTAAAAACTTTCGACATTTGGTTTTTAACTCCAAAAAAACATAAACATGATAGTGCCTCAAAAAAAACAACAAAAGGGAAATGAAAGAAATTATGGTAGTGGCAGGTTATTAAAAATCATACAGTTTCCATTAATACAATTGCAGAACAGGTTGATTTAAACAGAAGATCAGTGGAAAGAGTGCTGAAAAAATTGATACCGATCCTACAAAGTAAGAAACACCAATGAAATTTTCCTGATGATCATTTTAGACGAAGGCAATTTTTTGAAACTGTAATGGAAATGAAAAATAACAATGAAAATTTTAATAAAAAACATTGTTTTTCCGATGAATCGACATTTTTACTTCATGGTCTCACCTAACGATTTTTTTTCTCTGAGGTCACGTAAAATCATAAATTTATGGGTTTCCGGAAATGGGTAATAATCTACAAGAATTGCAATTACAAATTGGAAATTCTTTTAGGATTATTCCCCCAACATTCTAAAGCAAAGGGCAGAAGGCGTTTTTGACAATCTTGGATATTGTTTGCCAAGAAGGTGGTTTATATGATCATTTTGATAACCTAAAAAGGTTTTTTCTTTTTTATTCTATGAATGCACATTAAATTATTTTTTAAAAATATCTTCTACGTTCCATTATTTATTTGAAAAAATTATTTTATTTATTAGGGAAAACTGTTTGGTTCTTAAGACCGCAGAAAACGTTGCGGTCTCGTAAGCAACTAATTTTAAATTTATGACTGATAAGAAATCAGATCGAAGTCGGTTGACGCTAGCTAGCTCCTGCTACTTGCCTATAAACACTGCATCCTCTTACTGAAAATAAAAACGTAGTACACAACTAAACTGGGCAGATAATTCTTCCGAATTTATCACCGCACTCCCACCAGTCCTAACCAAAAATGAGCCACGTGAAAAAACGAGACGGAAATTGAGATGCAAGCCACAAAATTATTATTGGTATTTTAGAATTGGGTACATCCAAAATTGTCCAGGAGCCTCCTATGTTCGCAGTACGGTGCGCTTTACTGTATATATATATATATATATATATATATATATATATATATATATATATATATATATATATATATATATATATATATATATATATATATATCACGAAAAGAGAATCATCCCCGGCGAAGATCAGGGCGTATAGGAAATTAAATGTGGCACGTGCACGTGTAATCAATTAAAATAACTTACTTACTGTGGTTGAATGCAACCTTTATAATATATCTACCTTACAAATTTTCCAAAAATTTAGAAACGATTCTAGTTCTTTAGGTCATTCTTCTTATTACGTCTTACAAAATTGTAGAATATAACTAGAAACTAGAATTTCACTATAAAAATATTACATTTGTCAACTTTAGTTATAGGATAACAAAAAAGCGGAAAACAATAATTTATAGTATGTCTCATTAAAAATATATATATTTTTGGAGAATCCAAATATTGATTCATTTACAGGGTGGTGTTCTATGTAAACAAATACAACTTTGGTTTGCCAGCACTTTTTGACGCACCCTGTATTATGATATAATTTTAAATATATCCGATTACTTACTTTACTCTAGTCTTAGTCGAACAAGTAGGTACTTTGTTCGACTACTATCCTTTGACGTAGATAAAATAATTTTTTTTTTTTAATTGCATCGCATTTGCATAAAACTAGCTAGAGTATTAACATTTATTTCCAATTTTACATTTTTACCCATAAGCCAGGCGCTAGTCCACGAAACTCTTTATAAAATCAACTGTATAAATATTTGAAAAGCATCCAGTAATAATAGTATTTGCTTTACCCTTAGAGTAACTCTTCTCAAATATAAACATACATTTGAGGATGGATTTCTTTTTTCGACATTTTATTGTATATATTGTACCATCTACATTTTTGATATTTGCGGTCAATAATGAAATCGAAAAAGAAAACCTCTCCATAACGTTATTTTACCAGTTATCAGAGATGTATCCAGACAAAATTTGTATTTAGGAATGTAAGAACAGAATAAGCAATTTGAAAAAGTAGACTACATAGTTTTTTCCGGGAAGGCGGCTAAAGGCGCTGTATCAACAGCTTTTGCCATCGGGGATCAAGGAGAAACTCAAGCCAAACGATGGAGTCCTTCTTCTGGGGCTAAGCGCTGTGAACGAAGATTCCTATACCTGTTCCTTTGTGAGGGCCCCACGCACGAGGGATTTTCCTAATGGCGGAAGATGGTTGCGCGCTCAGCAGGGAGGGGCAGTACTGACAGAAAACGGTTATGCGTGATACCAGAAGCAGTCCCTGGTCGGATCGGCATTGTTTGTGCCCTGCATCGATAATTTTTTTGTTAAGAATTTAAGTTTTTGAAAAGTTCGGAATTTTTGGGGGCTACAGATCCCGACTATCCAGAAGTTCCACCTACAAAGCCTGGGAAAGCCACGTTGACAACAACGTGTGTCTGGAAAGGGAAGAGCTGGTTGAACGTTTACCGACGGAGGCCAAAAAAAGTGAAAGCAAAGCAAAGCAAAGCAATTTGAAACACAGATCGCAATAATTCCGAAAAATTCGAAAACACGAAAAATTACTTGTGTATGTAACCTTGTTTTCTTTTTTTAATTTGAAACATATATTTACTATACATATATCATTATTATGAACTTAATTTCTTAAAGACCGGGCTGGATTTTTTATGGTATATTCTCCTGACATAAAGAAAATACCCTGCTGCACCATATCTACTATAAATAGCATAAAACTTTTTTCATAAAGAGTTATATCTTTATCTCCCTCTTGCTTAATAGGTTCTGTTTACAAAATTATTAAATGTTTAATAATTTCTAATAAAGAAATGGATAAAATCCTTTTATACAGGGTGTCCCAAAAGTAATGAGAGATAGAGCAACAGCAGATTCCTTGGGTCGAAATAATGCAATTAACGTAAACTAAGATACAGGGTGTCAAACTTTTAATTTTGTTTTCGTTTTTTCATAATAATTTTCTAACTTAAAGACATAGAGATACAAAAAAATTCAAATTCGTCCATACTTTTTATGTTGCTAGTACAGCAACGGCCCACCCCATTTGTTTTAGATGGCATAACTTTTTTAAAGCTTAGTATATTGACCTGTTTAGTAAAAAAGAATAAATATAATGCCCGCTGCGTCAAAAATGTATATCTCATTTTCCAATGAAAAATTTCGGAGTCCTTTTAAGTGCGTTTATCTCGAAAACGGTTGCTCCTAGAGACCTTAATGAGGCGTACATTTTTACTAAGCCTAAAAAAGTTATGCGATTTAAAACAAATGCGGTATGCCGTAGCTAATGCCCTCTACTAGCAATATTAAAGTTATGGACGAATTTGAATTTATCGCCTCAAAAAAACCCGCAAATCTCCAATTTTGTACCGCTATGTCTTTTAGTTAGAAAATTATTACGAATAAACGAAAACAAAATTAAAAGTTTGACACCCTGTAATTTAGTTATTATCAACTTTAGGATAAGGCAAGTTTACGTTAATTGTATTATTTCAACCTAAGAAGTCTGCTGTTGCTCTGTGTCCCAATACTTCTGGCACACCCCGTATAAAGTGTAGGCCATTTTGGTGATGCATGTATTGGAATCTTACAAACTATGGAAGATAGAAAAAACAGGTAAATGAGCCAAGTTTTAGAAAATTTTGTTAGTAATTTAACCTTTTTGATTTTTGGAATATTTTAAAAAAAACTGGGACGTGGTATCTTCTATAAAGCCCTCTCCCTTTTTGTTTGTTTGTATTTTCATTTTCAAAATCTGTAAAAACATTTTTAAAGCAACTTTTATGTAGAAAATAAGGATTGAATCAGATGTGTAGTTTCGACGATTCGGCTATTTTAAATCATCAGCTTCATTTTTCTTATAGACGCCATATTGGACTTTTACAATTAACTACAGCTAACCAAAAGTTATTCTTAATAGATCTTTAACAGCTTTTGAATTGGAGGCACGTTAAAAACAAAATTATGGAATTTCAACCTCCTCTAACGGAATCAAAGGGACATCAAGATGATTTTGATAGTATTAACAAAAATTTACTGCAGCGAATGACAAGTACCGTTTTTAAAAAATGTCGTGTTTGCGCTGTCTAATAGGAACAGCATTTGCTTTAAGAGTCCATTTGCGCCGTGAAAATTGGATCCGATTTGGGGTTCGGAGCATAATGTTTTTCTCAAAAACGGTATAAGTTATCGATAATTTTTAAAAACTATATGAAAGCCAACACTTAAATCTGGGCTTCTGCTGTAATAGTTTTTTTAAATTTGGATTTAGTTTTTAATTTTTCCTTAAGTGAAAGTCACCCTAAAATCGGTTATGTTTAGATACTATTTTCTCTTAACTCGACTCATATTTTAAAAATCCGTTACAGCAAAGGCATAGATTATTTTCTTACCTTTACAATGGTGTATAATTTATGTAATTTAAATGAAAAATAGTTACCGAAAAACGTTATCCCCTGTAGGCTTGCAATCGGAAACAACATCGCATCGATACACCGAATTTGAAAGAACCTAAATAAAATATAATATTTTTAATGCAGCTATACGAAAATTGTGGTAGTGGGAGTTTGTTAGTCTCCGCCCACCGTCTCCGCGTCCTTTCGCCCGACCCCTAAGGTGTAGCGTAAATGCACTCTTAATTATTTAAATGTTTTTTTTATGAATATGTATATCTTTCTTTTCAAACCACATTAAGGTTTTTTTACTTCTTGTGATTGGTTCATTAAATATATTTATTAAATATTACACCAAATAATATCATGACCATGGCGATCCATAGCCTGCCTAATAGAAAAAAATTGTTTTTTTGTGAAATTGATAGTTTTTTCTTAAGAAGTATAAAATTGCTATATATTAGTAAAAAGGAGTTTTTATGGTCAGCATATATCCCATATGGCATTCATAAGAAAAAATAAAGTTGATAATGATTTAGGATAGCCGAAGCGAAAACGAAATAAAAAATCTAATGTAATAATTATTTTCCACTTAAAAATTTGCTTTAAAAATGATTTTACAGTTAAAAAAAATGATAGAATATGCCACGTTTTAGTTTTTTTAAAATATATTAACAATCAAAAAGGACAAAAGTACGCAGCTAGGCTCTATTGATTATTAGTTTTTTTTTTAATATTAATTTTTTAGATCCAATTAAAAAAAATTGATAGGATCGCTCAAAGAACCACTATGTATATTAAGTAATTATTGTTTTAAACAGGATGTATTTTAGATTTTACAATAAATCATTTTTTAGAATTAGAAAAAGCTATAAAAACTAGTTTATGAGATATTGTAAATTTCTTTTAGCATTTGTCCTGTAATAGATCATCTTTTCTTTAAATTCCTGTGGTACATTTTTTATCACTTGTCGTCAAATTTCTCCTATTACTTGCCGAAATAACCCAAAGCACCATTGGGTTAAAATTGGGCGATCTGGATGGCCAGTCGATTGTGATTCGTCTATCTGCCCATACCGCCCCTGAAAATGTTATATATATATATATATATATATATACAGGTTGTGATTTAATAACGGATAAATTCAATAAAGGAGGTATTTCTTTTCGAAAAATCCTCGGACTCGATTTTATTTTTGGATCGGGCATTTTGACATCAAATGTAGATATACAGGGTGACCAAGAAAGTTTGACAGGAAAAATATTTTTTTCTTAAATGGAACCCCCCGTATATTTTTGCATTTTCGGATTCTCGGAAAATTCGACATTTTTATGTATAATGTTATATACCTATCGTCAACTATTCACTAAGTAATTACGTTTAAATAATAAACATAAATTGATTAATTACATTCCACATTTTTGAAAATTATTTTATCAAATGCTGGAAGTGGCCCCATTAAGGCATCTCAAATCAGTATGAACCATTTATAACCAGTCAATTCGATTACCTATACACCTCTCTTTGTGAATATTTGACATAGACTTGAAATAAGTGTCAATTTTTTAAAAGTTTTTTTTTGCCCAATCTGGATGGAGACGTTGATCAATAGAGTGGCCACCTGATGCCCTTTAAATCCTTGGACTCTTTTTTTGGGGTTTTTCAAAAATAAAGTAAAAAAAGATAAGCCACACACCTTGAATCCTCAAAGACCCATTCGAAACAATTGGGAATATTTCTCCAGAAAGGAAAATGCAGAAAGAATTTCGTCGCCTGGGATGCTGCGATGTTAATGGGGCCCATTTCCCACATTTGATAAAATAAATTTCAAAAATGGGAATGTAATTATTAATCAATTTATGTTGAAAAAAAAAGTATTATAATTTTTTTTAAAAAAAATTATTTGTAAACAGTTAAAGATGGTTTGACATTATCAAAAACATGCCCAGAATTTTACGAAGAATCCAAAATGTAAAATATACGGGGTTTTTTTTAAAAAAAAAATTTTTTTTGAGCTTTCTTGCCCCCCCATATCCCCTTTGATGTCAACATATGCCCGATAAAAAATAAAATCGCGTGCCAAGTTATTTCAAAAAGAAATACCCCTTTTATTGAATTTATCCGTTATTAAACCCCCTTATATATATATATATATATATATATATATATATATATATATATATATATAATATATATATATATTATATATATATATATATATATATATATATATAATATATATATATATATATATATATATATATATATATATAAAAATATAAGAAATTGACGATGCGAATGTAGAATCCATAAGCCAAAAGTTATAAACCTATAATATATAAAATAGTAGACTAAACCGGAAAATTTTTGAAATATCTAAATATCTGTCTTTATTAAGTTTGTCATAAAAAAAATGATAAGATTACCTTACTTTTAACAATGTCCGCTTGACTCAGGTTTGTCTTTGTATTATACCTAGTTTAACTTTTTATGATACAGTGAAGATCTGCCTACACTCACTACCTACAGTTTAGTTTGTTAATCCGACCATTTAAAGAACAATAATTAGCTTTACCTAAAAAAAAACAAATTATTTGACAAAATTTTTCGTGAATATTTGTTAGCTCACTCCAATCCTTTTTTAACAATTGTTTAAGAGATCCTATCTTCGATTTGATAGTATCTATAGTTTTATAAATAGCCTCTTAACATCGAAAGGGAATTATCTAATATTAATAAAGTTGTGTTGTAAAAAAAGTAATTATGTTTTTAGGAATTTAGTTAACAGAAAAAATATATAAATGTAAATGACCAGCTCTTAATTTAAGAAACGTAATGATTTATCAGTCTTAGTCCCCCCAATGCTCATTTTTTTTCCCCATTGAAATTTTAAGATAATTAGAAACATTTTTTGAAGTTTCGGGGAAAAATTTTGGTTAAACCCCCTTAACAAACGAAGCCAAAAATTAAATAGAAAATTACAAGCAAAAAAGTTGAATCAACAACGATGTTTTAACGAGCATCCTAAAAAAAGGATTCAAGGAAACTTATTTCCGTAAATTAAATGGCCATTGACTGCACGTGAAAAAAAAAGCGTCTTTTGCTTTTTCCCAAATTTTTTTTTTTTTTTTTTTATTTCTTTTCCCGCATAATAAAAAAACCTTTAATATATTTTATGTTAAAAAAATTTTTTTGTTTATGTTTTAGTAGCATAGCTCCCGCGCTTTCTTCTTTTCCTTTTCACTATTCGCGGATTAAAAAAAAGCCCCCAAATTTCCCGTATTCTTTGGTAAAGATTTCTTTATTTGGGATCAATCGTTACATCGGGCATCCTTTAAAAAAATTCCAATAGTAGGATCCAACCCCAATATCCTTTGAAACGTGTCGTCAAATGGACTAATAGCCAAATTGCGAATGATATAGGACGAGATGGGTTCAACAGATAAATCAATACTTGAACTCTTGAACGCAAATAATTTTGACTGAAACCGACTTGAAGAAAATGTTAAATTTTGCCCGGAAGAGGTTTCAACAAGCACAAAAGTGAATTTTTTTTGAAAAAAACTTAGTGAAGGTTTAAGAAGGCAAATGAGCTTTTTTATTTCTTTATAAATATTTATTAGTCTGGAACGAAGTCTTATTTTTTAAAGGGGCAAAGTAATGATGCCTTTTCAGTCTGAATTAAAGGGCTTTTTAAAATGTCAACCCAAGAAAAATTAAAAAATTTTTTAAAATTGCCCAAGCCTAAAGATGATAACTAATCATATGGTCAAAAATTGATTTAGTCCGATCAAATTAGACCAAAAAAAAGAGTGGGGGTCAAAAATTTTAAAAAGGGAAAAATGAGTAAAATTATTAAAAACATAATTAAAAAAAACATAAAAATTCCCCCTCGTTTCGGTACGTAAAAAAAAATGACTTAGGAAAAGGAAAAAAAAGGGTTTTTTTTAATGTTCTTTAAAAGGAAGTTTTATCTAAAATTACCTTGAAAAAAATTGTTGATGATAAAATTATCTATAAAAAGGTTTTTAAAATTTTTTTCCCCAAAACCACCTTTCCCCGGTTGTATGTGCATTGTATGCCCCTTTTCCCAAAACCCTGAGGTAGTGTCAGCTTTTTTTTTAATTTTTTTAAATTTGGGAAATTTTTGCATAATAACAGATATTCGCATGGGTGGAATTGATAAAAGGATGGAATTTAAAAAAAAGTAAAAAAATTTATTCGCCGATTCATAATTTTCAATTACTTCTTCTTCTTCTCTTGGGTGTAAGTGCACCGTCAATGGATGTATCGCATTTTTTCGTTAATAAAACGAATTCTCGCTGTTGGTGATTAAAAAATAAAAAAACCCCGGCCTTGACAATTCGTGCATGCCAGGCCAAAAACAGTAAATTTTTTAACCAATTTAGCACTTTACCTTTTTTACAGTTAAAAAAAGGGGGTTTGCATTTTTTCCGGCCCACACTTGAACTTTTAATGCCCAAAAAAAAGGATAAGCGCAACTGGGTTTGGGGAAAAAAAAGTAATTGACTTTTTTTTGATTTCGATTTTTTTTTCAAAACATCAAACGATACTTATCTAAGCAGGTAGTTTTTAGTCTGTAATACTTTTTTATTTTACCTGTATTTTCAGAGTTATACCACGTATATTTTTATTTTAAATGTGTTACAATCACCGATGAAAAATTTTTTATTAAAACATACGAAACGGGGTTTTTTTGGATAAAAATTTTTAATACCCTTTTTTTAAAAAATTTTAGGTCACAATTTTTTTAAAATTTTTTTCCCTTTTTAAAAAAATTCGAAAATTTTTTTCCTTTTTACCTAGAGTCAATTTTTTTCCACGTACCTGAATGATGAGGAATTTTAAAATGTTATTTTTAATAATGTTTTGAACAATTTTACTTAGTTTCAGCTTGATGTTAAGTTATGTACCTTTAAATGTCTAGATTGACCGGAGTAATTAAATTCATTTTTTTATATACTTGTTTTTTATTTTGTCATCTAGGAAAGTATCTTCAATAATCCCATATAAATCACCATTCCATATTTACGGTTTCTATCTTCACGGCATATTTACAAAAAATACACCGCGCAAATAAAGAGTTTTTACTGTAAATCTGATGTCAAAAAGGGTGTTATGTCTTTGTGTATGACTAACTATTTAGAACAGTGGGGACCGGCTCTTAACATATATTATTTAACCTAGTTTCCTTTTTATTATATTTAGGATGGCCACTTAAGTAGGATTTAGGGAAAAATTAAGGTAAATTTGCAACAGTGTAATTCATTAAACTATATTAAACTATTACGATCACCATTTTGTCAAGAAGATTACTTATGGATGTTTGCTAGTAACAGTGTTGCCGTTATGATAAATTATGGAAAAATCATCATTCAATAATACAGACAGACCAGTAAAAAAAAAGTGAAACAAAATTGTGAACAGAACTGGTCTTATTTTAGATCTCAGTACTGTTAGATGCCGAGATTTTTGGATAGGAACTTAGCCCTTTACCTACCTATACCTACCCATACCTATTTACACCTTATGTTATATCCATCCCATATTTCGAAATGATATCTAGCATCGGAAAAAATATTTTTTTTATCTTTAAATTTACAAAATTAAATAATGCGTTGCCCTTAAAAATTGAAAAGAATTTTCGATTTCCACAAGAGCCCTCCATGCGGCTCTTGTAAATCGAGTTTAGACTATTTTTAAGTAATAAAAAGATTTTTCAGTCGGAAACAGATTAGACAGTTTTTGCAGAATTACCTTTAAAAATTTGGAGAAATTAAAAACGTATAATAGCTGTAATATTACATAAACATGGCGCCATAAGGTATTGAAGCAGAGTTAGCAGATTTTTGGGCCCAAATTAAAAAACCAAAAATAAAATGAAATGAAAGAAGTTTAATTGTCCTAATATATTATTAATAAAACAACATTTTGCCAAAAACACAAGATACTGAATTTAAATCTGAAAGTGAGGAAGGTGATAAACATAACTGCACCTAGGCCTCAGTAGGCCCGTTGTGCCACCTCCTAAAGGGAACTCCTTACTCAGTGCGCCGCCCATCCTACTGATTTAAAGTAGGTGACGTCGCCGGGAGGAATCTCCTTAATGTCGGCCAAGGAAAGCTAATACTCGCCCAGCATGGATCTTCTTTTGGAGAGTGCAGGGCAGTCACAAAGGATGTACTCCACCGTCTCGTCTTCCTGTTTACAAGCTCCACACAGAAGTGTGTCATTTATAACCATTCTAAAGAGGTGTTTTCGCAGTTGACAATGTCCAGTAAGAACGCCCGCCCGTGAAGGTTCGCCCTAGGCATTGCCAAGTAATGTTAAGCTGTATCTCTGTCAGAATAGTTCAGTAACTCCCTGGAAAAGTTACAGTTTACTGTTTCATCCCATCGTCTTGTAAACTGCTAATAAGAGTGTCTTTTGACTGACTTTGATTTAGACCTACGAAAGGTTCGGGTTCAGAAGGTTTGGTCCCAGCAGCCCTCCTGGCCAACGAGTCAGCAATGCGGTTGCCTTTGGAGTGAGCGTTTCCTTTGGTCTACCAAGGGTGACCACATTTCTGCTGAAAGTGTCCACAAGGTATGGTGACATTCTAGTACAACCGAGGTGTAGCATGGTCTCCCTGGGCTAGTTTTGGTCTATAATCCGTATGGATAAGCACGACTTTATCATTGATGTTCGTACTGCTTGTTTCTTTTGCAGCTAAGGTTATGCCTGTGTGCTCAGTTTGGAGCATACTTGACAACTTACCCATAGCCCATTTGATGTTTAAGTTGAGAGATCTAGAATAACTTCCAAATCCCGTACCTTTTTTGGTTCGTGTAGATGTTGATCACACCTGCCACGTTTGTGTTCGATTCTCCTTTGATGACAATTTTGTAGAGTTTGTTGAAAACAAAACATGGCGCAATGGAATCGACTTTCGTCTGCAGTGGGAAAGAACCTATCGCCTCACTCCACAAACGACGTCTCTGGGGAACTCTAAGTAGGGCAAAAAAACGCAGTTATTACTGCATCCCTTTCCCTTTTTTTTTTCGCCCTACTCCTTGAATATGATTTTATCGGATCCCCCCCGTGATGCCTTTGCCCCAAGCGTTTCAACCCCCAGTTTTTTGGTTTCCTCCCCTTTCCATTATCATTAATCTCCCGTTCATACTAAGCAATGATAACTTCCTTTTTTAAACTTTTCGAAAACAAATTTTGTTAGGCCCTCGTAAATTTTTTCCCATAAGACATTAAAAATAAAAAAATGTCAGGGGAAAACCGTTCCCTAGAAAACTGGTTTTTCCCCCTTTAAAAACAGAACAATCGAACCTTTTTGTTTGCTTGTAATTGAAACGTAAAAATCAGTCAAAATATGTCGATTTGGTCATGATAAAAAAATAGATAAAAAATTTAAAAAAAAGTTTTCAGTTATATTTTTTATGTTGTAAATTAAAATTGAAAAAAAAAATTTTTTTTAATTATTAATCCCCCCCATATTTTCCATTCTAAAAATATTCCCCCAAAATATTTCCCCGAAAAAAATTTAAACCGAATTTTCTTTAAATTTTTGTTTAAAAATTTAAAATAACAATTTTTTTGAAAATTATGGGAATTTTTAAGCACTTTTTCCCCCAAAAAATTTTCCCCAAACGTTTTCAAAAAAGTGGGGCATTAATTTGTTATAATACTGACCCCCGAAAAGGTTAAATAAATTAAAATAAAAAAAAAAAATTTTTTGTTCTTCTGGGTGCTGGAACAGTTTTTTTTTTTTTTTTTCCCTTCTTCTTCTTCTTCTTTTTCCCCCGGGAGCCGTCTTGATTCACTACCAGGCAGCGCAGCCTCTTGGGTTTTTTGTCCCCAATCTCCCATTTTCTTTTTCCCAATCCCCCAAAATTTCTTTTTCCCTTCACAAGCTGTAAAACCCCCAAAATGGTTGGTTGATATTCCTGTGGGCTCATTTCCGGTTGCCCAAATAATGTCTTTTTTTTGATTCAATGCTTCCCTTCTCCAAGGGTATGGTAGGTTTTCTTCCCCCCCTTTCCACATTCTGCAACTTGGGGCCCCCTTGTATGAACCTATCTTTTTAGGTGTCCTTGGGGTTTTCATGCCCCTTTTGTAACCCCCTGTTATGGGGCTTTTCCCCTTTGTCTAAGTAGTTCTTCCTTTTTTTTTTTTGGTAGGCCCCTTTTTCCATGTCTAATTCTATTGAGGTTTCCTCAGATTCCCTTTTGTTTTGGATCCATTCCCGGTTTGCCCCCGTGCTGTGGTTTTAATCACTCCAACAGTGGAAAGTTTAGTTTTTTTTTAAGGTTTTTTTATGGAAAAATAATGGTATTTAAAAAGAAAGGTTACAATAAACAAACAAGTATTATATTTAAAAGAGACAACATTAGTGATAGAAATATTTACTTTTAATACATAGGACGATTTAGACATAGAAAATTTTTTTTTTAAAATTATTGATTATTTTTAAGTGTTTAACTACTGTACTACTAATGTATTTAAAATATAAAAATTTTCCCCCCCCCTTTGATTTAGGTAACAATGTGTACTTCGAACTGACATTACCGATCTCGAAAATTTTCCTGCATTAATTCTCGTGCAATTTTTTAATTTTTTAGGGGTGTATACTTAATTACATTTTATTAAAATTAGTTTTTTTTTATGATCCAATTGTTATCAAGATTTAATCATATATTTTTTAAGTGTCCCCAAATTTTTGATTATTATAGTTATAAAAAATAACCATAACTGGCAATTTCATAAAAAAGTGCTGCTAAAAATCCCCGCAGTTATTCTTTTAGGTTGTTTCCAGCTATTTTAATGTATGACGGGAAAAACAAAGTCTTTCGTTACGTTCATTCCGTTCTTCTTTTCCTTTTGATGGTTTTCATTCGCTTTGAACCAAAAAAATTGTTTGTTTTTCAAACCTTCGTGTCCCAATGTGGATTATGGTTAAATGTCTTTTTAAATTTTGTAGCGATCGTAAATAATTTTAGATTTTATAAAAGATTTCAAATACCAAAACAGTACAGAAAATTATTTTTAAAAAAGTGAGACCATTCGCACGTGTTTTGTCGATTTAATCTTAGATCATCTATCTTATTGATTAGCTGGTTTTTTTGTCTGGTGTAAAAAAAAAGGGGCCTAGTTATTTTTTTTCTTAGCTATTTATGAATTTTTTTAATTATCCTACATTACCTACAGTGTAAATCTCCAAACACTATACCTTTGAAAAAAACCAGACCTAAATCACTGTTGAAGTATGGGACTAAAATTAAGTTTTGTACTCGGTGCTTGTAATCCCCAAAAATATCCCATAGAAAACCTTGCTAGTCTAAATTTTTTTAAAAGGTTTTTTTGAATGTTAGTCAAAAATCATTATTTAATTTACCCTGGTATGGATGCCTTTGGTTAAATTAAAATGTAGGATATGTCTTCTTTTTTAAACGATTTTAAAAAAAATTGACAATCTTTCAGAATATCTAAGGTCGTTTTTAAATTATGAAAAATTACCCCCCAAATCAACCCAAATCACTTTAGAAATATGGCTTTTGGAAGTCGTTTTTAAAGGGGAAAAAACACTTTGTGATGCATTGTTAAAAAAAAAGACTAAATTTTTTTAAAAAAAAAAAAGCTTTTTCCGGTTTCCCCCTAAGGACCGGAACCAATTTCCTAAAAATGATTTTCTGACAAGTTAACAGATTCTTAGATTTAAGATATAAAATTTTTTATCTTGTAAAAGATTTTTTACATTTAAACACATGGAATTTGCAGCCATTGGATTCTGAGAATGAAAGACCAGTTAGTAATGTCAATACTTTTGCACGTAAAATTAAGTGGTTAATAGAAATAATCAACATTGAAAATGTGGATAATGTAAGGACTTGTAAAAGACGTCCAAAGTCACCTGCAGACCCTTAGAAATATGAATTTAAAAGGCGTTCCCACCCAGCGGCGGCCCTAGGGCGGTACGGCGGTGCGACCGCACTAGGCGCCGTAATGGGGGGGCCCCCAAAAACGCTCGACCACTGTCGAATGTAAATCTGGGGGCCCAAATTCCTTTTGGGCGACGAAAGAGGCCGTGCGGTGCGGGGGGGGTGAAATTTTTTTCTTCATAATCATTAGTGTTCGGAAATCGGTTTTTTTTCAGTAACCGGTGAAACGGCGACAGTGATTTCTAAATCACCGTGATTTTTAAAAAGTGATTTGAATCACTGCAGTGATAACTAAATTCAATAAAATTCACAAAAAAAGTAAAAATATACACCTCCCTTATTTTTTACGGGAAAAACGCACAGATAAACTAAAAAAAGAAGCTAGTGCATCAAGTAACTTAGTAACAGTTAATAGTTTTTTTGGATTGTGATTTATTTACGAGAACTGCCATGGAGTAGACCTTATTTATTTACATAATATATATATATATATATATATATATATATATATATATATATATATATATATATATATATATATATATATATATATATATATATATATATATATATATATATATATATATATATATATATATATATATATTTTTTATCTCTTGAAAATAAACATGGGTACCAAAAAAACTATCAGGGCACGAACCTAAAAAAAAAAAAGAAAAAAAAAAGGCGAAAAATAAAATACTTAAAATTTTTGAAACTTGAGAAGTACTGAATCATCATCGTCATCAAAACTAATTCAAACCGAAGAAGACGAAGACAAATTTCTGCACGCGAAGCTCATGAACATGAAGACTAAAACACCAAGACATTGCACTCCTGGAACCTCATCTGCAGATCAAAATATTTAGAATGTATCAATCATCACCATGCTTGCAAGAAAAAATTGTGATGATATTTAAAAATGGCCCCACTTATTGATTCTTCAACACGAAATGAAAAAATTTTTAGAGGACCTGTAAATAATGAAATAAGTAATGAAAAGTACCCCGAAAAAGTTTTTCAAATACACATTTTCAAAATAATAAAAAGGAGAAATTTTTAAAAAAACTTTTATCCAAAAAAACTGCTGACAAGGTATATTGTTTTTGCTGCAGTATATTTAATCGAAGTGTACATTCTAATTTGGGAAAAGATGGATTTGATGACTGGAGGCACTTATCAAACGTCTTAAAACTCACGAAACATTTCAGATCACCGACGTGCTATGAACAAAAAAAATCGATTAGATTGAAGAACTTCAGTGGAATAGACAAAAAAATTCAAAAAAAGTTGAAGACGAAAAACCCAAAAGGGGGGTCGCTATCCTCAACGAATGATGTCCTAGATTTTTTTTGGCAGGGAAAAAATTTGTCTTGAGGGAAACTCGGATCTGAAAAATTTTTAAAACTTCAATAATGGTAACTTCCTGGGTTTTTTGAAAAATTTAAAGGGAAAAATTTTATCCTTTTGATGGAACACCTTCGCCGCATTGTTAATAAAGGGGAATAATGTCCCCTATTTTTTTAAACGAATTCAAAAGATTAATTGGGTTATTGGGGAAATGAAGTTCGAAATAAAATACTGACTATGATAAAGTCATCTAATTATTTCCCCTCATATAGACTTCCTCCCGATGTAAGCCCGTTGAACAATTATCATTAACTTTCCGTTTTTTTGACACGAATGGGGGAAAAAGTCAAAGTACAAGGGGTTTCGTTGCTTACAAGGGGAAGTGACTTCAGGAGAAGGGCTCACGGCCTTTTTCTTGTGACATTGTGGGGAAATTGATTTGGATATGAACGTTTTCGAGGTAAAAGGTTGACAATGGTTCCAATATGGTAGGCATAAACAAAGGGGCCCCAAAACCAGAATTCTGAACCAATATCCCCGAGCATTTTTTAACCCTTGTGGCTGTCAACGAAATTTAGTGATACAGATGCGGCTAAATCATCCGTTAAATCTGTTTCTTTATTTGGATTTCTTAAAAGACTGTTTGAATATTTTCTGGGTCAACAAAGAGGTGGGATGTCATACCCAAACAAAAAAAAAAGGACTATCACTGAAAAATTTGCGAAACTCGCTGGGAAAGTAGAGTTTCAGCCCTTCTGTTCGTATAACTCTCTTCAGTTCGTGTTTCCGGATCTTCAGAAAAACGAATGACTCAGTTCTCATGACTTTATCACTGATTCGGGAAATGGAGCTTTTGAATTCATAGTTAAATGGTGGTTTGGGGGACGATATTCTATTTCAAGAAAATTGTCAGTAAAGCTATGCAGTCTGAAACTATGGATTTATCAAACGCATCGAAATTGTTGAAAAACTTTTCCCCGGAATTTTGAAGCAGTACCGGACGTATTCGACTCACAAATAATACAAGGAAAAGCATCTGAGGCTGGGATAGATCCTACATTTAAACCAGTCCGACCCCGGAAAAAAAACGATTATTTGAGTATGAAACTGCAGATGAAACACCAACAAACCCCGAAGAACTATTTAAAATTAACGTTTTTCCCTATGATAGATACTATTAAAATGCACTGGTGACTCGGTTTGGACAATTATCTAAATTCAAAAAACATGGTCTTTTTTTTATAATATAAATTAATTTTTTAAAATTTTAAATTAAAAAGGGGTTGCAGTTTCAAATTTTTAAGGGGGGAAAAATGTGACTTTCTAGTCGCGAATTGGTTGAAGAACAACCTCCCATTATTAAAAAACCGAAGCAGCAGAGCCACAAAAAAATTCCCAACTTATTAAAAAAAATATTGGCAAATATTTTCCCGAATGTGTGCGCCTTCGGTTTTGCTGACCATCCCGTCGCCAAAGGAGAACGAAGTTTCCCCGTAAGTTAAAATTAAAAAATACTTACTTTTCCTATGTCTCAAGAAAACAAAAGGATCTTGAAAATTTTTAAATTTAAAAAAGATATTGCCCGGGGGGTTAAATTATTCCGATCTAATAAAATTTGCAAGCGCAAAAGCTAGAAAAAGTATTAATCTAGTATTTTTATTAGATCGGAATAATTTAACCCCCCCCCGTTTTACTTAAATAAAACACTAACAAAATATTTTTTGCTTTTTTTTTATTTATTTCCCATCCAACAAAATAGACACTTAACAAATAACGTACCTATGTAAAAATAAGTACGTTCTTTTTTTTGGGGTCTTGTAAAATTACCTAATCATAGCTACATATAAAAGCTCTTTTTAGGGCCCCCAAAGGGCCGGGACCTAATACTTCGCTGTCCGTCCGTCCGTCCCGTCCGTCCGTCTGTGACCAGGCTGTATCTCATGACCGTGATAGTTACACAGATGATGTATTTCTGTTGCCGCTATAACAACAAATACTAAAAACAGAATAAAATAAATATTTAAGGGCTCCCGTACAACAAACGTGATTTTTTTGACCGTTTTTCTCGACATTGATAACGGCAATAGATAGACGCTTGAAATAATCACAGAATATTTGACTATTTATTCACTTTATAGTTTAATTAAAATAAAACATATATTTAAGGAAAACTCCCCTACAAAAAAAAATGATTTTGCCGTTTTCGTAGATAATGGTAAAGAACCCTTCGTGCGGGAGTCTGACTCGCACTAGGCCGGTTTTTTGTTAGGAGAGGAGGGACGCTCCCATGAAATCTCGCACCACCTAAAAGTTATGCTAGGGCCGCCCCTGTACCTATCAGAATGCCATGCTGATAAAATTAAAGCTATTCAGAAAATGATTTAAAATCCTTTCGAAATATATTTTTAAAAATTTTGTGTAAAGCAAAGGTACTTATTAGGTTTCATATTTTTTAATTTTTAACCCATTTTTCCCCAGTTCTGTCAACAAAATCCAAGTATTAAAACTTGAAATTATCGCATTTTATGACAGGTGGAGCATTAGCCCAAGGATTGCCATGTTAAAAATCGGGCCCAAAAATCGAAATTGTTTAGTGTTTAGTAGTAGTATTGTAGTTTTTATATTTGTTTTTTTTTTTCAAAATTAATAATAAAATATTTAGAATACTGTTTTATATGCCAATTTTAATAGCTCTTGGTTACGGTAATTTTACATGGGGTCAGTGGCCAATTCAACATTTACTTCAGTGGCCGCACTTAACAAAAGGTTTAAAAAAATATGTATTTTATACAGAAGTCTGTTGGCTTGCAAAAGACCCATGTTGGGAGGGACAATTGTATAGCAATTATTTTTGCTCAAGAAAAACATCAACCACTTTTCGGTTGGGAGTTACCAGAGGAGAAATAATACTGACTACAGCCCATCGGTGAGTAAAAGGTGAACGATTTCTTGTGGAAGTGGAGTCACTAAGAAAGCGAACGGGTGTTCTTTGGATCAAATGAATAATTTTAAAAAAATAATAATTTTCTCAAAATTTAATCAGTTATAAAAATATGAGTAAAAACGCATTTAAATTACTTGCATTTCTAATAAATCAAGTTGTTACGACATGTCAGACATCAACCCGAATTAACAATTCGGCGAAATCCGCCGGGCTTTTCCAATAATGCTACTAATTTCATTGACGTTAGCCTACAAAGCGTATCTATATTTGAAACTCTATTATTATGGTTGGCTCAATTATTAATATTAAATAAATGAGCGACTAGTTAGGACATACTTAAGTAAAAATATCACTACCGTACAGATGAAAAGAAGAGTAATTAAACTGACAAACGTTCCAATATTTTTAAAATTTCTCTAATGCTACAAGAAGCTTTTTGACCTTTTTTTACTGTAAAATACTTTTGTGTATATGCGTAGTTCCTGTTTTCTTATTTATCCTGCATTGGGGATATTAGAGCAACTCATCTAAATGGTAATAGGTCAATCGAAAACGTATTCCACGACAACAGTTTTCTTGCTTATTTGAAAACAGTGGCGTAGAAACAGCTTATACTTTATCCTTTGTTAGGTAATATAGAATGTAATTTTTTATAAATATCATAGTTTTTTTTTTTAGTTTGTAGACCTTAAAGTAAAAAAATAATAGTATTAACTATTAATCTCCATGTAACAGGTTTTTTATTTATATATTTTTTAAGTGAAAGGTTATATAGGTAAAAATATAAAATATATAAACTAAATTTAAAAAACTCATTAAAACCTGATTCAGTAGAGATCGTTCTCAAGATTGACGTAACATTACAGCATTATCTAAAAATGCTGATTCTTTGGTAGATAAAACTTTCAGCACTTTTATTTTCTATATTTATACATTTTTTTTTTTAAGAAACATTTTAGCTTTATCTTCCTAAGGACCACATGTTTTATTTCATAATTTGCATTTTTTTTGGATTTAGCTCTTTAAAAAAAAACTGTAAATATTTTTAGATATAGTGCTTCAAGAAAGAATAAAGAAATGTGTCCTTAAAATTTGGAGCATGCTCAGTACTTAGCTACGTTTGCCTACTGACGTCTAAGTTGCCAAACGTCAGTTTAACAGTTCTTAAAACGTCCACAAGATTTGTTAAATTTTTCCAGAATTTTGAATAAGAGCCCAACAAATACAAGAGAACATTAATTAACTTCTAACAGTTAGATCTTAGGTAACGGTTATTTAAAATATATTCAATTTTTACAACTCCTGTTTTAAAGTACCAAAGCTGGGAAGTAAACATCTCACCTATGCCTACGCCTTAGGTCCTAATTAATATGCAACTTAGTTTAACCTAATATTTTAGGCTTGTTATGGAATATATTTTTTAGGGTCTAAGCTTTGCAAAACTGAATTTTAATTAGAAAAAAAGTCAATATAATAAATTAAGTACTTATATTACTAAAATATTTCTGATATAACTTGTAAGTTTTATTATATTTACAATTATAAGGAGATCCTTAAAATAAGAAATGTGAACATATTGAATGCCTCATTTCAGTACCTAAGTTCTATTTGATAAAAGCAATATTTTCGCAAATATAGTTTAGTAGTAGCCAAGAAGCAGTTGCCTTATGAAACATATTTTGGGGCTTTTATTATTTACGCGAGGCATTTAGGAGGGGAAGGGGCTCGAGCCCCAAATCTCACCTAATCTCACGTGGGGGCGAAACTCGAGACTCGACAAATATCCCGTAATAAACAGTGTAAAATTGCAAGAAAACTGGGTTAAAATAAGCAAAACATGTTTCTTCACTAAAATATAGCTAATCCTACACAAGTTCATACAATAAACTAATCTTACACACTTATATTTTCTCACTGTGATTCTAGACTACTAGCTTTAAATACTAGTCATAACTAGTTCCAGTTGAAAATTATTAGGCAAATTATGTTTTTTTTTTTTAATAAATTCAACGCAATCATGCACAGGGAATTTCCTGTTTAACAGCATAATCAATAACACTAATGTAGTTAAATATAAGTAGCATTAAAAACAAATAAATAAAGTTAATTTTATTATTAATTAGTATTTTCTTTTTTATTTAAAAAACATTTAAAATAACATTCGCATAGAATTAATAAGCTTTTAAGCATCTTAAAAAACTTTAGTATAAAATTCGTAAGCAATTTCATAAAAGGAAAAGTCCAAAGTAAAATTAAGTAAATAAATTACATAATTATGCTAATTAGGCTTTTGGAAATCTGTAAACTAATAAGAGTCTTTATAATAATAAGTAGGGTAATGTCGCCCATATTGAACCGCGTCTCAAATTGTGCCAAGAGTATTTTAGGGCTTTATAATGAAATCCGCACCATCACCAGATATTTTCATCCCTACGCATTAATGTATAGTGAGGAGTTTAAATTATCATTGTATGTATAAAGCTAAGAATAATAAAATATGTAAAAGACATTTAAAATTGGTATTGACGTAGGGATAAAAGATTTCTTATTACCGGAACAACGCTTAACAGTTCAGGTGTTTTGTATTTCTTTAAGTTAAAAACAATATTAATATTGGTAGCAATTAGAGATTCCTAATTTAAACAGAGGTCCAATATTAAAACGGCAATTTGCTTAAGTTGCCCAAATTAAATGAATCCTGTCGGAAATTCCTAAATAATTGTCAGATTTATTCCGAGATTTTTTCGTATGGTTGCCAAAAAAAACAGCTAGGAAAAATCATAAAAAAGTAGCCAAAAAACACCAACCACACTAACACTAACTACCAAGTATAAAAGGCATGTTTTTCAAGGGAAATGGGATCTGGAAGAATGAGTTAAAATGTTTCTATATTATATATATAGTAATTATTGTGGCGGATTCATATATCAAAAATTGTTCGTTTGGTACTAAGGTTTCGACCCTGTGCGTACACAGAATAAATTAATCAAAAAAAGCTCTTTGAATATCATATGTTTATATCAAAATTGGAATAAAATTAATTTTATATACTATTTCAGTGTCAGTAATTTTTTAAAATGAATTTTATCTTGAAATCGGCTGGCCACCAAAAGGTTAATAGGTTTTATGATTGTTTGGAAATTTTTGAGTTTTTTTCTTTATATTGTTTAAGGCAACCTAAGGGTCAATTGATTGTGTACGCAAAAAATTTATACCCTGAGTCCTGGACTGAAGCTGTCCCACCTTGAAGAGTATCCAAAAGAAGATTTTTTGATATATGATTCTGTATACATATATGGTGACGAGTGTGGTTTAAGCAAATAAGCAGGAATGCATTACAAAAGAATTGTGTTTTGTACACTTAATAATTTATATAAATGCAAATAAACAGGAGTACATGCAAAAAAATTGTGTTTTGTACACTTAATAATTTATATAAATGCAAATAAACAGGAGTACATGCAAAAGAATTGTGTTTTGTACATTTAATAATTTATATAAATGCAAATAAACAGGAGTACATGCAAAAGAATTGTGTTTTCTACACTTAATAATTTAGATGAATGCAAATAAGCAGGAGTACATGCAAAAAATTGTGTTTTGTACACTTAGTAATTTATATGAATGCAAATAAACAGGAGTACATGCAAAAGAATTGTGTTTTGTACACTTAATAATTTAAATAAATGTAAATAAACAAGAGTACATGCAAAAGAATTGTGTTTTGTACACTTAATAATTTAGATGAATGCAAATAAGCAGGAGTACATGCAAAAAAATTGTGTTTTGTACACTTAATAATTTATATAAATGCAAATAAACAGGAGTACAGGCAAAAAAATTATGTGTTGTACACTTAATAATTTAGATGAAATGCAAATAAGCAGAAGTACATGCAAAAAAAATGTGTTTTATACACTTAATAATTTATATAAATGCAAATAAACAGGAGTACAAGCAAAAAAATTGTGTGTTGTACACTTAATAATTTAGATTAATGCAAATAAGCAGGAGTACAAACAAAACAAATGTGATTTGTACACTTAATAATTTATATGAATGCAAATAAACAGAAGTACATGAAAAAAAAATGTGTTTTGTACACTTAATAATTTATATATGCAAATAAGCAAAGTACATGTAAAAAAATTGTGTTTTGTACACTTAATAATTTATATGAATGCAAATAAACAGAAGTACATGCAAAAGAATTGTGTTTTGTACACTTAATAATTTAAATAAATGTAAATAAACAAGAGTACATGCAAAAGAATTGTGTTTTGTACACTTAATAATTTATATAAATGCAAATAAGCAGGAGTACATGCAAGAAAATTGTGTTTTGTACACTTAATAATTTATATAAATGCAAATAAACAGGAGTACAGGCAAAAAAATTGTGTGTTGTACACTTAATAATTTAGAAGAATGCAAATAAGCAGAAGTACATGCAAAAAAATTGTGTTTTGTACACTTAATAATTCATATGAAAAAGTCTTATGTTCTATTATACTGATGTATTTGTTTCCATTAAAATAAAAACTGTTTGAAAGTGCGTATACCTGTATATTCGAAGGTTAATTCAAGCTTTATATTTTAAGATTAACCTAATTAGAATTTTTTTTAAGTAAGAGTGTAAAGATTTATAAAAAGTCTTTTTTAGCACTTCTGATATATTTTCAATTGCATTAGCTATAATTGCACTAAACCCTACCATTAAAATTTACATTGAAATTGACAGCAACCTTTCCTAATGTGATTCAACCTTATCCATTATTTGCGTTTTTGTCCTCCTAGTGGATTCTAGGACCAGGTTTAAAGTGCTCCCATCTGATAAAAACACCAAGTAACAATTTTTAATAAATTAAGTCTTTTAAATAATTATATAAGTAACTTAATGAGCATGCAAAAATAGCAAATCGAAATTTTAAACCAAAGCTCTTTTTTGCTTTGCTACCTCTATGACCACAAGAAAATGTCAAACTTTATAAGATATTAGTGTGTGTTTTTAAGGTGTTCTCAAAATATTGGTTTTTACTTACTTATTATGATACTATAATTCCACGCTACTGATCTGCAAATAAAAATAGAGTTGTCAATGGATTATTCCATGCAGAATCTAAATTCGAACATCTTACGGGTCATAAATTACGCACCAATGGCGGTAAAAAGCAGTGGATTGGAGTGCGTGAGGAGGCGCGTTAAGATATGCTTTTCGAGAGCGATTTTCGTGAAAAAAAAAATGGTAATGGCAGTTTTTTTACATATTGAGCTAAAAGTTCAGGTTGGATCAAACAACTTTCTACATCCTTTATTTTTGTAAAAGGGTAATGTACCTATCACAATAAATAAATTATTTGTGAAACTATAACATTTTAAGAACGGTTTAAAAAAACTTTTCGATTTTGCGTTACATTATGTTACTTTTGGTACTGCTTAATAACTGTAATGATCAAAAAAATTTCCATAACACACCCATCATAAACAATCTTTTTAGCTCACCCAGCTTTTTCTTCCTCGGTAATTGTCCGTAAGAGGCGAAGAAAACTCAAAGTTTCGTCTTTCGACGGAAAAAGGAAAGCCCCCTTGCACATATATCTTCAATGGCTAAATATAACCTATTTTACCTAAATAACACTTTCGCCAAATATTTTTTTATGGAATTTTATAAGAGAGTTACAAGATTTAAACTTTAAATATTAAACTATGGCGCTACGTTGGTACCAAGTTACTAATCACACATATTCACAATACAACATAGGCCACCGGGGCTAAGCTCCAAAACTTACGTCGTGGAGCTAATCCGTTATTAAAAGACATTTAATTTTCAGTGGATAGGTGCAATTTTTGTTTTTTTTTTATTTAGAAATAAGAATACTGTAATGTGTTTATTTTCATTTGTCAAAAACACATTGAGAAGAAAACGTGTGAATGGAGTAAAAAGTCAGTATATATGGTTACAACAGCAAAAAAGTATTGCATTGGTTTTAAAAGTCGGTAATGATAATTACTTACCAGGTGTTTTTCTCAAACGACAGTAAACAGATTTTAGGGCGTCAACTATTTTTGTGAAAGGAATAAGTTTTTTGTGGAAATTTCGATGGATTTTGACGATGTAATTACCCTTTACATTTATTATGCACATATTTAATTGACATTAAACCAAATAATCTTAAATCGGAATAAAGGAAAGCGACTGTTTCTGCTCTGAATAAAATTAATAAACGAAGAAAAAAAAAACTAATATTGAAACTTGGCAACACTTGTGTCGTTGTTCTTTAATAGGCAGAGGAAGAGATTTGACGTATTTTGTCGTGAAGCTTTAGTAGTGCTCGGATGTAATTTGGATATTGCGGCATAATTCCCAATTTTTTTTTCAACAGGTACATAGGTACATTATAACATGAGGCAAATACCGATATTTTTCTAAAATTTTTAGGGCTCAGACAGATATTGGTTATACTCGTCATTTACCCTCGAAAGGGCCAAAATTGTGCCTTTGCAAAATTTTAATTGTGACATTGAACGTGCTTTAAGATTTTCAAGGAATTGGAGCATGTTAGCTGCCTTCTAGAAAAGAAAGCTCAAAAATAACATGTAAACCGAGTCCCAACATTTGTGTTTACCTAAATCTACACTTGCAGACTCGTATAAACTACTACATACTATATTATGCATCATTTTATGATTTTTACCACCAGAACTAACCGAAACTAAAAAAAAAACAATTTACACTTTTTGTTTGTGTAAGTATCCCGCTTTTTGTTACTTTTCAGGCACTTTGGAAAATTATACTTGTATTGTTTATAAGTAATAACTGTGTTCTTTTTTACTCAAAATAATATAAAGATCCATAGATGATAAAGTAAATATTTAATTTGACTGGAATCGGGAAAATACACAAACTAAATGATGGATATTCCAATAAGTTTATAATTTTATTTTATTATTATTATTATTATAGACTAACCCATTCGTAAAATCCCGACAGATACCTAATTAAGATGACTGGGAGGAGTTTGTATATTGACAAAAAATGTGTATGTAAATAGATATTTAATCTGCTAGCTGCAAGTACGCCGTTTGCCAACACCCTAAGGAACATCATAATGATCTCTTATATCTTTTTTCCTTTCATAAAATAGGCTTATGCCACCTTCTACTGAATATACATACCTGTTGAAAAACCTAATAAAAAAACTGGTGTCCGTTTTCAGTGTCTAAAAATATTTTTTAAAATGTCAAACTTAACTTTGGATCAAAAAGTATTAATTATTCATTATATTGAGCAGAGGGTTGGCCAGAATAGGATGTGGTGGAAGAGCTTAACATCCCAAAGAGTACTATTCATTTTGTTAAAAAAAAGCAGGAAACACACTCCTTTGAGAGAAGAGCTGGAAGTGGTCGCCCGAAATTATCGAATCAAGAACAAGACAATAATTTAGTTTGTTTTGAGAAACCAACCATTTAAATCTGTGGATACACCAAAAACGGAAAGCAATTTCCCAGCATCGGTTAGAACGGCACTGCCAATAATAAGGCAAATATCCTAAGTGCGCTGCCACCCGGCAGCCTTAAAATCGTTTTTAACAAATGCAAAGAAAGAACAACGCATTGAATTTGCTTTATTTTACTTGGAATCTCCGATTTTTTGGGAAAATATAATATTCATCGATGAAAAAGTGTAGTGGGCGATTTTCGGAAAATGTTTGAGGGGTGGCTGAGTGCACAAGGTTATTTTATCGAAGGAAGGTTCAATGCGGAGGTATATATAGATCTACTACAGAATATCATGCCTTCTTCTGTACTGGATTGATTTCCGGACAGAAATTTTATCTTTCAGCAAGATAAGTGTCCTCGATCATACGGCCCGGTAAGTAAATGAATGGAAGGAAGAGCAGCGTATCAGGGTTTTACCGTGGCCCGCACGTAGTCCGGATTTATATGTTATGGAAAATGTTTGGGGCTTATTAGTTAAAAAAATAAATAGGAAAAATAAGTTTAGGCCGCAAAATGTAAATGAACTTAAGGTTAAAATTTTAGAGGCGGGAAATAAGTAACCAGGAAATCCGGACTACGTCCGGGCTTTGGTCCATTCGATGCCTGAAAGGCTAAACTCTGGCTTAGAAAAAAACCGGGCCGCAATAAAATATTGAATTTGTTTGGAAGGATATTTAAGTTTGTTTTAATGTATTAAATTGTTAATTAATTTATTAATTTGTTAGTTTTTATAAAATATAAATATTTTCTTTTACCTTTTGCTTTATTTATAGCAATTAAAAGTAAAACAGAGTAAAAAAGACCGATTTACAAAAATGGGCAGAAAAGTCAAAATTTGACAATTTTTTTGCCCAAGATTTAATGGCCGTCACTGTACCTGTCGGTGTTAGTACTGGTTAGTTCTAGTATTTATTATTACAAAAATAATTAAAACATATGCAAAAAACGAAGTAAGTTGTTTGCATTTTATTTTATTGATATAAAAAAATATATATATATATATATATATATATATATATATATATATATATATATATATATATATATATATATATATATATATATATATATATATTATATATATTAGAAGCTGTAAGTAGGGTGTATGTATTGAAAATATGGAATTATAGTCAATAATTTAATGTTATGTTTTTATATTACTTAATAAAATTCCTTTTATTTTATTATATGTTATAGTTTTATTTTATTACCCCCTAAAATTTATTAACCGGGACGGAATTTGCAAGCGTAGCAAAAACAAGTTTTGAGATTCAATTTACATCTTACTTTTGAGTTTTACCTCCGTATGGGGCTGACAAATTTTTTTAGAGCAGAGTTGACAATTACAAAAATTAGAAGAAGAACACAGGAAGTCTTACCTTTAGTTACAATAAAAGCTAGTATAGGCTCGGTTTTTCTTATGCTTTTAAAATTTCCACATAAAAAGTTAGAGGCTCTTTAGTTAAAGACCATCTAGTTAACCGGATTCGGTATAGATAAAACCAGGTAAAAAACTCAATTTTTCTAAAGTAAATTTAAAATTTTGGGTATTTTTTTAAGCAAATTCAGTTTATACAACCCTGTTTTCGTAAGAAAATAGGTAAAATGAAAATGCGAGATCCGTTAAGTGTTAAGATAGCAGCAGGTGTCACGGCATTTTGTCCCTGTTCAAAACACGTGTTGTCGAATGCCAGGGTTATATCATCCCCTACTTTGAGGAAGGCGTCTATAAAATATGAGATTTGGTTACGATTTAGGGAACAAAAAAATGTACGTGGACCAGTATTTTATGTTTGAAGTATTTAGTTTAATAGAAATTTGCAGAATAATAATGTATTTAGATTACAACTGCATTAGCTCTTGATTGATTCAAATATTTCTTTCGGATATTCGAATGTTCGTATTCCAATCAGCTGGGGTATATTACCGCTACTTATCGGATGATAGTTCATTCGATTCGCGGTTCATTCAAGGTCAATCCTAGTTCGTCCGAAATAGGAAGGGCTATCAAAAGAGTGCACTTAAAAATTTAAATGTCGGATGCCACATTGTAATTCGTTACCACATAATTTTATATTTAATTACTATTACGCTTTTGAATAAAGTAATAATTAGACATATTACTTGTGGAACATTTAACATAGCAATGCAATAAAATCTATATTATTAAAAGCAAATTAAAAACCACTCGAAAAACCATAATATGCGTTTCCATCATGATTAATTTTCAATTCAAAATGCAGATACTACACACAAAAAATTAATATCAAGAATAGAAATTGTCCACAAAGTGTCGACTTTTTTGGCGGCCACTGTATACTATTCTAACCACACCAATAATTACGAATTAAAACGAAAACAAAACTTCCGCCGCGCCACCAATAACAGCAAAACAAATTAAAAACGTACACGAATACATAATAATATGCGAACATAACATCAACCCAACAACTGAAATAGTCGACTGAAATCAAAAGCCGAAACAAAATAATTCATTTTTTATCTTCCGACAACTGATTCATCCGGAATAATTCGTTATTTCGAAAGCAAACGCTTTGACTTCGGGGTAAATCGACGGTCGGCGGTCAGCGCAATATATCGAATATCGACTGGCGTTGATCGGTCAATTTTTCATATGTGGAATGATATTCCGAATGTGAAGATCTTCCGGAATACGAATATTCGAATATTAAAATTATCCGAATATGCCCATCACTAGTCGACAGATTTTGCTGTTGCTTGATGGAAATTTATTTTAACACAATATTGTAAACAAAAACACTCTTTTTTTTACAAATTTCCACTTATTTATTTATTTATCTAAACCTTTACATGTTTCAGTATACAGTGGCTTCATCAGAAGGTATTTAGGTACTAAAATTAGAGATCGAACGCTGTAAGAACAACACCGATACGTCACGGTCTCATATGGCAAACTGATATAAAACCGTGACGTATCGGTGTTGTTCTAACAGCGTTCGATCTCTACTTTTACAATTTTGTTACCTGATTTAGTTAATAAAATTATTATTAGGGATTTCGTCCAATATAAAAAGGTTTAATAATGCGAAACTGCCAAGATCCACTTGGTCATTCAGAAGCGTATCAGTGTTTTTTAGTTTAATAATTTCAAGGGCTTCTAACAAATTGAATTTTTTGCTTTTGTTTTTAACATGTAAGACTTTAATATTTTCATTAAAATTATAATTTTCTTGTAACAAAACAACTAACAAATTCGACTTATGCTAATCATTTATTACAAGGAAATCAATTTTTTATGAAAACCTTAAAGTCTTACATGTTGAAAACAAAAGCAAAAAGTTAAATTTATTAGAAACCCTAAAAATTAATAAACCTAAAACATACTGATACGCTTCTGAATGACCAAGTGAATCTGGGCAGTTCCCCGTTAATAAACCTTTTTAAATTGAATGGAAATCCCTAATTATTATTTTATAAACTAGTCCAGGTAACACCGATATATTTACTATTTACCCAAAAATTGTAAAAGTATGGTAAGCTTCACAATAATTCGTTGATAAAATTTAAATTACAACCCTCAGTGAAAATCCCAACCATAAATAGGTTGTCTGACAAATATCTATTGTGTAGGCACCGCACCTTTTGAAAGGGTACATGGTTCTGATTACCTACTAATAATAATAGTTAAGGTTAGCTATTTTGGATGCTCAATAACACACACGAAAATACCTCGACAAACTCCAAACGACTGATGAACTAAGACGAAAAGACTCTGCTTTATATTTAACACCTGCAATTTCCTATAACTTACATAATATACCAAAAAGTAGGTACAATAATACATAAAGAAAATTTTAAGTCCGGATCTACAAACGGGTACCCAAAGTATATTGAGTTTTACGACTAACAGTAGCAGGTAAAACGAGAAATCAACGAATTATTGTGAAACGTACCATACCTAAATACCTTCTGACGAAGCCACTGTGTGGTGAAACATGTTAAGGTTTAAATAAATAAATTAGTGAAAATTTGCAACAAAAAATACTGTTTTTATACTGTGTTGTATTTTCTTTTTGAATCACTTATTTATACTTACCGCTTGCTACTTCGCAACTAAACGGTACACACATTCTGCATAGAATTGTTTTCAATCAGTTCTCCACTTACAGTGTTGCAGTTAAGTAAAAGCAGGTTAAGAACTACGGTTATCATCCTGGCCTCCGCACTTGTTAATGGACGATTAGGAAAACGTGGCTAAACCATCTGATCAACTTTTATCAGATATTTAAAAACTGGAACACAGTACCGAGTAGATTTAAAGTTGTGGGTATGATATTAAAGAATTTGCATTATTTTAAAAAAGAAAATTAAAAAAAAACTTAATTGGAATTCTAGTGCAGCATTTTCTGATACAACAAAAAGATGAACCTGAAAATTAAATTAATAAAAAAATGATTTGTAGTTAGTCAGAGCTGTCAAAACTTAAAGTACTTACAGCAAAATTTTACTTCAAGTACTTTTCTGTACTTGAAGTATTTTACTTCAAGTACCTTTATTAGAAAGTACTTGTACTTGTACTTGATTAATTTATATTAAAATACTTGAACTTTTACTTGATTTGACCAAGTAAATTACTTGAAGTATTTTTCTAAATACTTGAAGTATTATGATGTACTTGAAATAAAAAAAGTACTTCAAGTAAATAGGAAGTACTTGAAGTAAAAAGAAATCAATCAAGTACGCCTATTTAATCACGTTAAATAATCTCGCAAACAGGTTAAAACAAAAAGATCGTCCGACCTTTGCTGACTCTGATACATTATAGCTCTCAATTCAATTGTTAACGGCACCAAGAATGATAAAGTTAAAATTATTTTTAAATACCTTTAATATTATAGGTACTTAAAAAAAACATCAAAATATTGTATAAACACTAGTTTTAAAATTTTTTGAAAATATTTTTTAGTTGTTCCTAACACCACTTAAAAATACCTGTATTTAAAATTTTATTTCACAACCATTATCTCGCCACTTTCTTTTCTTTAAGCTCTTCAACCAGCTTTATTATTTTTTTGAATACGAAATTTACTTGTTTTAATTAATACTTATAATATTAACATACGTTTGTTGTTAGAGAAAGAAGAAAAATCATGATTTATTAAAAGGGCAAAACTGCAGAAAATATTGGGTTAATCACTAGTTTTGGACCTCCAAACCCAAAAAAATTTCTAAAAAAATAACTTTGCTAAAATTCTCAATGCATACATTACAATAACATTTAGAGGTGAGATAAATCGTTAAATTATCAAAGTATACATTTTCTTTTGCGCTAGTACATTTAACTTGATGTTATTAAAAAAATGCTAGACAAGTAAAACTATTTTACTTCCAGTACTTTTATTTACTTTAGTTACTTTGGTTTACTTCAAGTAGGTACTTTCTTTTACTTTAGTACTTTGTTTTACTTCAAGTAAAATACTTGGGTAGTACTTTTTGAATTTACTTGAAAAAGCAAGTACATTTTAACGAGTACTACTTGTACTTGAAGACTTTTAAAAAAATCATAAACTTGGTACTTGTACTTGAGATATTATTTAGGAGTACTTTGACAGCTCTGTAGATGGTAAATTTTATAGTTCAGTATTTATCCATTTTAAAGAAGTTGAAAACAGAACAGGTAATTAAAATTGCATTTTAAATAAAATGGCTTTTTAGGTTAAAAAACTTACTAACCAACTAAAAATGTATGGACAAATTTTGTAATTATACTTAACAGTTTTAGCCAATGCTTTATTTAAAATATTTCCTGCTACATGGGAATGTTTAAAATAATTTTTGGATTGGCTGTAACTGCGGCCTCAGCGAAACGGATTTTCTCGGTCACCAAAAAAATTAAAACATTTTTCTGGAGCACCATCAGTTCGTATCTTTTGGGTGACTTGAGTTTAATACAAATTTATAATGAACTAGTAACATCTGTAACAATAAAACAGCTTTGTTTAATAAATTATTTTATTTCTTACAGGCCAATGTTCTTTTTTAGAATTTTAAAAGGAATTTTGTAAAATTTTATTTTATGTATTTTATATTGTTCTTAAATTTTTAAACTAGATAAATTAGATATTATTTATGGGGTTTAAAGAGTTCCTTAAATATGTCGGGCTTTTTCATTTTGTTAACAATTTTACTTAGAAAAATATTGAACAGTTGAGCTCTACCACTTTCTACCACTTTTTGTAGTCATTATGCGCCACTTATGATATTATAGCTGTTTTCGGGTTTCGTTTTACGAACGGTTCTTGAACTATCCGAGAACCGCCCAGAACTGTATGCGCGGTAGCTCAATACTTTAAATCGTTCTCTGACAGTTCCAGGATTATCAGACATATGAAAATCTCGAACGCAATCATAATCCACCGATACGGACGGTTCTAGAACTGTCGCAATGTAGTCCTAGAAAAACGCGAACTCAGAATTAAGAAGTCCGAGAACAGTTCTTTAAAACCCGAACAGGCAAAAACAGCTTATATTAGTCTTCCATAGGTTTGACTAAAATGTTAAAGTTATTGATTTTAGTCCTTAGAGTGGTGTATAAAAATAACTAAATTTTAAAAGTAATTTTAAATCTAAAAAGTTCCAATGAATATTTTTCTTAACCATCCTAAAAGCAGAAAGAGAACATAAATGCTAAACGGATTTAAAGAAAAACTCCAAGGAATGAAACTTTTCTGATTATGCGAAAATTAAAACGGCTTTAACTAAAAGAACTTTCTACTTTAACACATTTTCCCGCTTCTGCGATATCCTAATCACGAAGTCGAACTTTCCTCCATTTGTTTTATCAAATAAACTTTTTTATTTTTAGAGAAAGCCGTCCCCAGAAAGTTGGTGTAAACTAATTTGGATTTTTTTGTTTTTCGACACCTTTTGTCCGAGAAGTCTGGAGACAAGTTTTTATAGTATGTTGGATTTTTTTCATGTCGATTTAAAATCTCTACGTTGAGCAGTGCCGTGGGTATTGGGATATTTAGATATTAAATATTTAATCTGGTAAAAACTGAAGTTTGGTATAAATAAATTGATATCTATAGTAATGTCAAAGACAATTGTAGTTTTACTATAGACACACAAATCAATGCTAAATTTTTGGTAATAAGTTTGGACGCTCGCTTATTGCAGCGAGCGTCCATCGGGAGAAAATACATTCATACGCTGCTATAAAAACGAACACTGTCGCCAAACCTCTATCAATGAAAACAGTGATTAGGAATTATTTCTGTGGGAAATAGGCCCAACACGATGATAATTAATTTTTTTTTGCTGTATGTTACTAAAATTTTAATTTTGTAAATTTTTACTGTGGAAAATTTAAATTTAATTAAAAAATATATTTGTAGTTGATAGGATACATGATGTTTAAAATAATTTAAATTTTTTTAAATTATATTTTTTATTTTATGACATTCACACTTAACAAGAAATACTGGAACTATTCAACAAAAATTAATATTCATTTATTATTGCGAAATCGAACGATCCGATCGATTATTTTCCACATATTAACAATATATATTAATAACTAATTTTCTAAAGTTAAATACCTTTAATTTTTATTGGATGTCTTGCATTTCGTGTTGCTATTTCAGAGCTGTGTTTTTTCTGTAGTGGTAATAATACGACGTAAAATGTGTATTCTTACTGACGTTTTTAAGGTGCGTTTATGAAAATGTCTAAAAATATTTCTCAATAGTATAATTTCTTTTTACTTTCATTCACTGAACTAACCTTTAAAAAAGTGTTCATTCTTTTCATAACATTTGCTTGTCCATTTCCTTATGTTTAATTTTAAACAGACGGATATATAAAGACATATATACATCAAAGGTAAAAATTTACAACATTAAAATTGTATTATTTAACAGCAAGAAAATGTTTTAATTATTATTATAAGTTTGGGATATTTCTCGTTAAAATAATTACTTACTGTTACCATTATTATAGCTTTGGCAACAGTGTTCGTTTATACAAAAGCAAGTGAACGTATTTTCTCCTGATGGAAGCTCGCTCCAGCAAGCGAACGTCCAAACTTATTACCAAAAACTTAGCATTGCTTTGTGGGTCTATAGTGAAACTACAATTGTCTTTGGTACTGTCGTATACAAGAAAAAATATGTAACTCTCATAGGTGATAAACAGATTTGTAATACTGTGGTATTTGCAGTACAACTGTTAGTAAGAGTATAAAGTGAAAGAAATAGCTATTTGTGTATTAAGAGTGCAAAGTGATACATTGCCGCTTTGAGCGAGAAGTTTGACGCGTTACGCGTAGCGGTGCAAGAGCGGCAATCTCACGAATTACACACAAGATTTTTTGTACAACCGCAAATTTAATAACAACATTTTGTTAAAATTAATTATTAATAACCTTAAATTTGACAATTTAAAAACACACATCTGTCAAAAACAACAGTTAAAAACAGTTTACAGTTTTTCTATTATGGTTTCCATGGTAACTCAGCGGATCTTTTCTTACTTTGTCGCTCGCCGAGCGGAAAAGTAACCAAAATACAACTTTGCACTTTCTTTTTGAAGCGCAAACCTGGTACTTTTGGCACATTTTTATTCGTGATTCTTTACTGGTTCTAATTATTCTATTTAAAAGAGACAGTATCGCTCTAGGATTTTTAAAACTTTTTATCCAAAAAGTGAGATATGGGACCCAATATGTACAGTGACGGTCATTAAATCTGGGACAAAAAATGTGTCAAATTTTGACTTTTCTGCCAATTTTTTGTAATTCGCTCTTTTTTACCTTGTTTTACTTTTAATTACTATAAATAAAGCAAAAGGTAAAAGAAAATATTTATATTTTATAAAAACTAACAAACTAATAAGTTAATTAACAATTTAATAAATTCAAACAAACTTAAATATCCTTCCAAGCAAATTTAATATTTTTTGCGGCCCGTTCTTTTCTAAGACAGAGTTTAGCCTTTCAGGCATCGAATGGACCAAAGTCCGGGCGTAGTCCGGATTTCCTAGTAACTCATTCCACGCCTCCAAAATTTTAAGTTCGTTTACATTTTGCGGCCTAAACTCATTTTTCCTATTTATTTTTTTAACTAATAAGCCCCAAACATTTTCCATTACATTTAAATCCGGACTAAGTGCAGGACACGGTAAAACCCTGATACGCTGCTCTTCCATCCATTCATGGACTTGCCGGGCCGTATGAACGGGACACTTATCTTGCTGAAAGATAAAATTTCTGTCCGGAAATCGATCCAGTACAGAAGAAAGCATGATATTCCTTGAGGCCTGTATACCTTAAGTATCCCATTGTAGCACAACTGAAACACTTTTTCATCGGTGAATATTATATTTTCCCAAAAAATCGGAGGTTCCAAGTAAAATTGTAGAGCAAATCCAATGCGTTGTTCTTTATTTGCAATTGTTAAAAACGGTTTTAAGGCTGCCGGGTGGCAGCGCAATTCGGATATTTGCCTTATTCTTCGCCGTGCCGTTCTAACCGATGCTGGGAAATTACTTTCGGTTTTTGCTGTAACTATAGATTTAAATGGTAGGTTTCTCAAAACATTAACTAAATTATTGTCCTGTTCTTGGTTCGATAGTTTGGAGCGACCCCTTCCAACTCTTCTTTCAAAGGAGTGTGTTTCCTGACATTTTATTTTAACAAAATGAATAGTACTCTTTAAGATGTTAAGCTCTTCCGCCACATCCCTTTCTGGCCAACCTCTCTGCTCAATATAATAAATAATTAATACTTTTTGATCCAAAGTTAAGTTTGGCATTTAAAAAAATATTTTTTGACACTGACAACGGACACCTGTTTCTTTATTAGGTTTTTCAATTTTTATATTCAGTAGAAGGTGGCATAAGCCTATTTTACGAAGGGAAAAGAATTGCCCAAGATTTAATGGCCGTTACTGTACCAGATACTATTGGTCAAATCCTCTGATTGGATTTTTGTTGTGAATTTAATCAAATTTCATTGTCAAACCCCAAATTTTGCAAAATATCTATGTTTTTTCTTAAAACCATAGCTAAGAAAAATACAGATATTTTGCGATATTTGGGATCTGCATAAAATGTGGTCAAATCCACGAAAAAAAATATGAATAGAGGATTTGCTTTTAAAAGTTCGATTTTCCTTTCAACTTAGGAAAGTGTCCTCCTTAATCTTCAATCCTATTTTAGGAACCCACTAAAACATTAAAGCTTATTATTTTGTATTAGAAAAAATGTTGGGCTCATTACGGTCTTTAAATTATTTATATAAAATATTAATTTTCTTTTGGATTTTTTGTAAAATTTTTTATTAAAATATTACTCAAAATCAATAATAATTTTGCAGAAACAGATTTGTCTTTGACCATAGGTTGAACATGACACTAAAATAATAAGTACTTTTGTTACGGAAAAATTCTAAAAATTATGATCTAAATTTGGGGCACAAGCGGATCTGCACGTCACTGGGGGCACTAGCAAACCCCAAGGTAACGTCCAGGCTGACATGGGAATGCCAAAAAAAAACTGAAAGCCTTGGGAAAAAGCAACAGGGTACCAGGACATTCGGGAATAAAAGGCAACAAAAAAGCGATTGAGCTAGCGAGACATGGATCATCCACACCATATTTTGGACCAGAACCTGCCATTGGAGTGACCAAAACCACAGCACGAGGGCAAACCAGGGCATGGATCCGATATAAACCCAAGGAATACTGGAAAACCTCGGTAGAATTAGACATGGAAAAAGCTTCATAGGGTTCCAATCTAAAAGAACGAAGGAAGAACTACTTAGACATAGTAGGAAAAGACTTCGCATAACAGTAGGGTCGCTAACAGGGCACGATAACCTAAGAGGACACCTACACAAGATGGGCTTATACAATGGGGACCCAAGTTGCAGAATGTGCGAGGAGGGGGAAGAAACAGCCTACCATACACTGTGCGAATGTGAAGCGTTGAATCACAAAAGACAGCCATTATTTGGGCAACCGAAAATGAGCCCACACGAATATATCAACCAACCAGTCTCGGAGTTATACAGACTTGTAGAAGGAACAAGACTAGTGGGAGGATTGGTATAAAAGAAAATGGGAAATTAGGAACAAAAACCTGCTGCGCTGCCTCCGGTAGTTTATCAAGACGGCTCCCGAGAAAGAAGCAGAAGAAGAACCATTTGCCAAATTTTGGCAGTTTTGAACGTAGAATGTTTGCAGAAATCCACGAAGGCAAAAATATACAGGGTGTCTTTTTCTATCTTTTAGTTTCATTATTCATTCTTAAAAAGTGCAAAAAAGCGAGTAAGCCATGCTCCTGGATGACCCTGTATATTTAATTAAAGGTAAAGTGTATGCAGAGATATTTCGTTGAATTTTGACGGCAATAAAATCTAAATTATGTTTTGGGTCATAAACAGACCCGAAAACTGTAATATTGGCGGTCAGAGCCAGAATTTGAAATTTAATTTACCTGCACTGCCAAAATATCTAAATATAATATAAAAGTCCTAACTAAAGTTTTATGGTTTTAAGTCTGTTATCTTTAATAACTTGTTTTTTTAATCCCTAGACATTAAAATCCGCAGTGATTTATTACCTATACTAAGTTTTATTTGATTTATTTACCTATATTTGTGGTGGTTAAAGGGTGAGCAGGTTATTTCCTAGGGTCTAATATAAGTAGGAAATTGAGTGTCATAATTTCAGTTCTTATTAAGCTGTGTGATAAACTCGCAATGGAAAATGGACATACAGTGTTGCGTCTACCTCCGTACTATTGTGTTTTTAACCCGATTGAACATATATGGCATCAATTAAAATCAAATGTTCGAAGAAATAAAACTTCCCCAACATTAAATACATCTGTAGTGGAATTAATAAAAAGTGTAGTAAATGATATTACTGCTGATAGTTCGAAAAACTCCATACAGCATGTTATAAAGGTGGAAAATTCTTACGTGTCTATGAATACTAATGTTCAGCCATTAATAATAAGTTTGGACAATGATAGTGATAGTAAAACCGAACTTAATTTAGAGTAAGTTAGAATAAATTAGCAAATTTTTGTATTTTATATTATGCTCCTATTCTAATATTAGTTTTATTTATGTGTCTAGCTTAAATTTTATTAAACTCGTTTTTCGGTACTTATTAACCCTTTGCCAATAAAATATTATTCTTTATTCAATTAGTAAGTTTCATTTAAAATTCTATTTAATCTCATTCTCAAGCAGTCCCTGTCCCCTGTATGGCCCCTTGATAAGGTTTGACCTTACACAATGGGGCTTAATGCTATGATTTATTTATGGTGGCAAAAGCCAACGGTATTTCTTTAATTTTACTTTAGTTGCGGTTAAATTTTGCAATAGATTGCAGCCAACCCTGCTGCAATCTATTTTACTATCATATAACATTCACAAAAATTAAGTTTTATAAAAAAAAACAGATACGGTTCAAGCATTTAAATTTCCACTATTTATTGTGTTTCATTTTTATAAGTAACTTTCTTCGAGAGTTACCTTTTAGTACTGTCTGACAGAAGATTTTCTAACTAGAATTTTGACGAAAAAGGATAGGTATATTTAAAGGCAATATAGGTTTGTTACTTTAGAAACAAACTAAAATGTTAAAGGGTTTTATTGTTTTATACCAAAAATTATAAAAAAACCGGAGTGCTAGCATTTAAAGGAATGCATTTCTAAGATAGGCGTGAATGTTTTATTGAAATGATACCTTTAAAGGCAAAATAAAAAAATTTGACAAAGTATATATAAACGATTTTTTTTTAATTTTTTAAATTTAACCCCACAAGTTTCTTTTACGTAAATTAGGGTATAGGTATTGCTTTACAGATAAAAAAAAGCGGTTATTATATTCCCCAAAACGTTTTTGGTAAAAGTCTTTGGGATTTGTAGTAACGGAGGGTAAAAAAAAATCAAGAGACCAAATCTGCTTATAAGGTTTTTAATCCTACGCACGGTTTTCACCTAGAAAATAAAATCTAGATATTTTTTTGCAGGGTGATATCGTTTACCGATATTGTTATGATCATGCAGAAAAATGATTTTTATTTTTTTTACTTATAAATGATTGGGGACTTCAAAAATATTTTTTATTTTAAGAGAAATCAGTGACGTACCATCAATATCTGCCAAAATAGACAGGTCAAATTTCGTACGAACGCCACTGGTGGAAATAAAAAATGTAGTACACTAAAAAAAATCCTCTTTATACATAGTACATGTATGCCAAATTTTATTAAAATATCTAAAGTGGTATTACTGATATTAATAAAAAATAATTTATTTTTGAAAATTTTACCACCCTGTATCTCAAAACTCACAACGTTTAGGACATACGTTCATATTAACCCAAAAATTGCCCCCTTAAATATTGACATTCAATTAAAAAACACCCTGTATAAATTAAGCGCTCGGGATAATTTGACCCCGTTTTACTGCCCTCGGTATCAACCTAACTATCAGCCTGGACTTAGACACCTTAGGGGTTCAACTTTAAATGGCCAAAATGGCTGACATATTATCGATGACGATTTTTTTCCCAAAAATTTTGCACTTTCACCCCTTATCTACCTTCTGTATCCAGTAGGTTGTCAGCCCGCGCGAGGACATAATTAACAATACTAAATCAACATGTTTTACGGGAGAAACTCCATATTACTGATAACGATGATTTTTCGGCTCTAGCTCTTAGGCCATAGAGATTGGCTTGACAAACTAAATATTAAAGTGGAAGGTACTATCGTGCAGCAAAACTATAAATGGGATTGATTGTAGAAAAAAAGTTCGTTGATGGGAAGAAAAAAATAGAGAATTGGTGCCAGTACCAAGCCCTGAGGAACCCCAGCATTAACTTGGAAAAGGCTGGAAGAGTCACCATCTACAATAACTAATATACGTCGATAAAAAAAAACAGAAGAGCCAAGAACAAAGTTTTGATGGAAGACGGTAGGAAGATAATTTGTTGGCGAGCACGTTATGCCAGACCTGGTCAAAAGCTTTGGATATGGAACTTAAGGGACTTTTTATTTTTATTTTTTTTACTTTAAAGGAACACCATATCTTAAAACGAATTGCTAAGAATTATATTACAAATAACGATGTCTTTAATAATGTTCTTAACTGTACATTGCATATTATTTTTTGACCAGAGATGTCCGATGTACATAAATCAAACAATTTTTTATACCTACCCTCGCGCTTCCTGTTTTTCCAGAAATTGTAGCATTTCACATTTTGACTATTTTTCCCATCTTCGACTCATACGTTACATTAGGGTTATTTTCATGAACGCGAATATTATTCATTCGATTTCAAATTGATTTCCCTCTAAATCGGCTTTCGAAGTCGGTAACGTGGCGTCCTTTTTTATCGACTTAATCCACTTTTATGGCGGCGTATATTTCTCCAACTGTCAAAATCGCTCGGGAACACAAACAAACGAAATTGGGGATAATAATTTAAAATGTCAATCGATTTGGATGGTTTTTAGCAATAAAAACTTTGCCCCGTTTCATTTCTTAATACAATATTTATACCTTAACAATATATAACTTTTTAATAAAATTAATAATAAATTTATTTTATAGGACTATCTTGTGTTTGGATGATTTCCTAAAAAAATACTACCAAAGGTCAAAAATTCATATTATTACTCCAATTTGTTCGTTATCCATTGGGTAAGGAATTTAAAATATTATTTATACCTTAAGTTAATGACGTTTCTCTGCTTAGCGTGTCTATCTGCAGTTTTCAACAAAGTTAAATATTAATAGAGTATTTAACGTTTGTACCATATGGAAAAAAATACTGAGAGTCGAACTAATATCACTTTCATGTAGAAAATTTCTGGTAAAAGAGTCAAGAAATACCAGCAGTGTTCAGGGTAATGACACAAACGTAATATTTACTTTAAAATAAGGTACCGATCTTTTCCGGAATTAAATAAACAACATTTTAAAGAATTCTTATTCTTAATTGTTTCTCATAACGTAATCACTTTCTAATCTAACAATATTTTCCGTTAAATATACTTTTTCCTTTAAATATTCTCAAAGAAAGTATTCCAATGGTCTTAGGACTGGCGACCTCGCGAGCCAAGAAAATTCTGCAAATCATACTATCAAACGCTCCTGGCACATTTCTTTATTTATCATCATCTAAAATACCGCACCACAAATTTGTCTTTAAAAAACTAAACCCGACACTAAAAATATAGCAAACTGCTGTACTCCACCATTGATATTAATTTATGCATACTTGATACGATGCTGAATACAAAAATCTTCAAAGGTCCATATATGCTTAAACATAAATTTTTAGGAATGAAAATAATTTGCTTTCAGAAGTCTTCCAGCTGGGAATTTACGAACACAGCGTCTTTTATTTTTAGGGTCTCCTAAGACAATCTTGGGATATTCAGTTGCATCTTGGATAATCTGCAAGTCAATAACTTTATCATCTGGGACCTGAATTTTTTTTAATTGAATCTGTTTATTGCACTGCATTTAAATTTGACCACTATGTGTTCAACAGTTTAATAAGAAGACCTAAAATGATACGTTTGTTGCGTCATCAACTATAATTTAAAAGCCACCAAGATTTTTTACATCTCTTTAAAATTACCTGCGTTCTTCTTTTTCTTCTTCTTCCCTAGGAGCCGTCTTGATTAACTACCGAAGGATGGGCTTTTTGTGCCTAATCTGCCATTACCTTTTATACCAATCCTCCCATTAGTCTTGTTCCTTCTACAAGTCTGTATAACCCCGAGACTGATTGGTTGATGTATTCCTGTGGGCTTATTTCCGGTTGCCCAAATAATGCCTGTATTTTGTGATTCAATGCTTTACATTCGCACAGGATATGGTAGGCTGTTTCTTCCCCCTCGTCGTACATTCTGCAACTCGGGTTCCCATTGTATGAGCCTATCTTGTGTAGGTGTCCTCTTAGGTTATCATGCCCTGTTAGCAACCCTACTGTTATGCGAAGTCTTTTCCTACTTTGTCTGAGTAGTTTTTTCTTCGTTTTTTGGATGGGCGTCTTATGAAGCTTTTTCCATGTCTAATTCTACTGAGGTTTCCCCAGTATTCTTCGTGTTTGTTTCGGATGCATTCCCGGGTTGGCCCTCGTGCTGTGGTTTTGGTCACTCCAAGGGCAGGTTCTGGCCCAAAGTATGGTGTGGATGATCCCTGTCTCGCTAGCTCATCCGCTTTTTCGTTGCCTTCTATCCTCGAATGTCCTGGTACCCACAAGAGAGTTACTCTGTTACGTTCTCCCAGGACTTCCAGTTCTTTTTGGCATTCCCATGTCAGCTTGAACGTTACCTTGGGGTTTACTAGTGCCCCCAGTGACGCTTGGCTGTCTGTTATTATGCAAATCCGCTTGTTTTATAAGCCCTCGTGTTATTTTCTTTTGCACAGTGCAGTAAAGCATATATTTCCGTTTGAAATACAGAACTGTGTGTTCCTAGTGGAATGGAGAATTGTAAATTTCTCATTTTATTACCTGTGTTACTAAAGCTTAGGTGACTGAAAATTTCTTTATCTATGCTTATTCTATAAAAAGTATGGCATAGCTTATTTAGTGCATGTTTAGGGATGTACGAATAAAAAAAATACCTATTTGGCTTTTAACTTGTGCAAACATATTGAATTTAGGAAAATATGCTTACTAGATGTAACGTTTACTGCTCTTAAGTGTTTAATTATAGATTCTCCTCTAAAACAAGCTAATGCGTTGGTTCCAAATTACAAAGACGTTAACATTCCGTGCACGTTCCCTTTTCTTTGAAGCCATTTGCCGGCGGATTGTTTTACAACTCGACGTTGTCGGCAAACAACCCCTTTGAGCAATAATACTACAAAATAGGAAAAACAGAAACGTACACCGACATAGGTTTCAATTTAATACCCACGGATAGATCTTATGTGAGTAGAGTTAGCTTTGTATTACACTATATTACATTTCTTCACTAATAATAGCCAAACAAAACGGTGTATTATTTGTCTTACTTATACTCAAAAGAATTATCGCATATTTTAGTAAAACATTCTATCAAAAAATCAAAAACATATATCCAAAAGGATCTATCTCTTCTACCAGTTTGGTTTTTTCAAGCAAAGAATATTTGTAAATCTTAATATGGTATTTATATGGATTAATACTTAATTTTACATTAATTAAGATATATTATATCTTTAATCACTTACTCCCTGTTATACGGGCTGTTAAGTTTTTATTTTTCTTTTGTGTTTAGTTTGATGGTATTTCGTTTCATATAAATGTATGAAATTTCGTATGTAAATTCACAGAAACCATTCTAATTTCTGGGAAAAATAAAGAAAGTTATGCCAAGTAATTTTTGAGTTATGCGATTTTGAAAATCGTCCATTATACAACTGACTCATTGACTCAACATTATGGGACACACCGGAAAAGGTTGCCTCGCATTTTTTTATGCATAGAATGACTTGAAATTTTGACAGTAGGTAGGAAATAGTCCAAGGATTAAAATCTATATCATGCCGAAGGGCGCCTTAACCTTGAGGGTGGTTGCCAAACCATCTCGGAGGTGATTTTTTTTAAATATTTTGACCACAGAAAATGATAGAAGCTTGATTTTTAAGCAAAAAATGTTTTATTCATTTTTTTGTAAAATGTAAAATAATTTTCGAGTTATTCGCGATCGGTCTGCGTTTTTCGTCGATAAAATCAACTTTTTTAATCGTTTTTTTTTGCAAATAACTCGATAAGTATGCATTTTATCAAAAAAACTGTAAATAACAAAATTGTAGCTTTAAAAAATAAATAATATTTTTTTTTTTTTAGTTGCTGGGGGATTAATACAAACCAATTTGTGGTTTGTTAAAGGTTGGCTGTTATTCATCAAACACACAATTTTAAAGTTTCAAAGGCAAATAACGCAAAGAATCATTTTCGTATTTTTTGAAGAAAACTACTAACAATTTTTTTGAACTATTTGCAAAGACCTTTCTTTAAAAAAGTATGTATCATAAAAGTTGAGTGAGTTATGATTAAAATAAGGTTAGACCAAAATTTTTTGAGTGAAAAATCTTCGAAAACAACCCCATAATTACCACCCTACTTAAAATAAGTATATATACATTCTTAAACTTTATCCGATTTAAATTGCTTAATTTTGAAAAAATGGAGCTGCAAGTAAAAATCAAATTTCAGAATTTTAATAAAAAATTAGCTTTTCTTGAAAATAACTCGAAAACTAAGGGAGATACGTTAAAATTACTAAGGTTGTACATTTTTGAATAACAAGTATTTTGCTTTTTTTAATTTACTGCATGACTTAAATAAAGTGAGATATAAATGTTTTAAACATGTGTATAGACGAGCACTACCTTGTTTCAGCCCTTTAAACTGACCCCTTTAAAAAAGTAAGGGCTTTAAACAGTTTTAATATATAAAACCTTACAGCTCTTGAAAAACCAACAAAATGGTTTTTAAAGATTTTTTTATCACAAAAACTTAAGGAGTTATGATTAAAAAACAATTTTTTGGTGGCGGTTTTGTACTATTTTTGCATTGTAAGATTGTATGGGGTGGGTTTTTGAGGATTAAAAAATTAATTAGTCATACTTTTGAGCAGTCACATTTTTAATTTTACGCTGTGACAATATGTTAATTTTTCTAGGGTAAACAATTTTTTTATTAAATCATTATAAGGGTTGAATTTAAAGATTTGAAATATATTAAATAATGTTTTAAAGAATTAAATACTTATTTTTTAATTTATATGAGCCCAATTTTATGTGTCTTAAGCTTTAATATAAAAGTTTTAAAGGTTTTTGCAATAGGGGGTAGTTTTTACCCTAAAAAATAAAAAGCAACCTTCAGCATAATGGATCTTTGAAAATTTAAAATTAAGCTTAACTTACCCTCCTAAGTTAAGCTTAATTTCAAATTTTCATGCAAACACTGTAATAAAATATAATTTTTTTAAAATTCATAATAAGGGTTATTTTTTAAGGGCTGAAATATTTTAAATAATGTTTCAAAGAAACAAAATACTACTTTTTTAACTTGTTTGAAACAAATTTTACTCAACTTAAGCTTTTATGTTTATAGTTTTATAGGTTTTAGCAATAAAGGGTAGTTTTCAACCCTAAAAACTAAAGAGCGCCCATCGGCATACTATAGATTTTGAAGAGGAGGATAAGTTAAGCTTAATCCCAAATTTCCATGCAATTTTAAAAAAATTGCCAGTTTGCATTTTCTTCAGCTTCGTTTTCTGGACTAAATATGTAGACTTAAAAGCAGCCTACAATGACTCACTTAATTTATTTATATTTCACATAAAAAAGTATAATAAAGGTTTTTTTACTGCAGTGTTTAACAAATACTTTGTTCGGTATTCTTTGTTGGGGCTAAACTGGCTGAATTTTGTTAATTGCTATTCTAAATAAACTAAAAAAAAACAAAATCAGTGTTATGAGATGAAAATAAAAATTACTTACCACCTTTTCCAACTCGCCAAATTAATACAATTATAATTCAACGGTTTTGCTCACTTCAAAATTGTGATGGATTTAGTTAGACTTTCCGAGAAGTTAGTTTATGATTTATTTGATGTTTTTTATTGGAAAAGTGCGAAAAGTTCGACTTATGAGAAAATTAATTGGAATTCGGGACGCGGTTTCTGTTTTGTTTTTATGAGGGAAGTTTTAAGTGAAGGTTGTAAAAAAGTTGCGGCGTGGCCTGATTTGTCATCAGTCTTAATAAAGTAAGATTTTTCTGATGAAAAATAGAATTTTTTATAAAAACAATTTGGGGTACCTAAAAAGTTTTTTAGTTAACTAACCAAATATACATTAGGTAAAAAGGCATTCTAAAATTATGATTAAGCTAAAAATTCATATTTTTAAATTTTTGTTCCCCTTTTGTTTTTTTTTATAAACACTGTAAATATTTTTTGGGTTTTTTCTTAACTAGAAACTTGCTTTTTAACCCTGAACTGGTCGGGCGTCGTCGAACCTTTTTTAGAACTGAGAACACCATACTGTGTTAAGAGTAGGGTTGCCAGATGATAATTTGATAAAGGAGAGCTGCCAATTTTTGCAAGAAAATGTTCATGCAACTTTAAATCATAATATTTGTCATCAGGATCACCATCTGATTTTGATATAAGACATAAAATCAGGTTACCAAACTGATCATATAGTTTAACATCGTCAATCTCTCTACACCTCTGGCGCTCAAGACCTCAATGCATGAAACCAAATCGTAATATTTTAGGTTTTCGTTTTCTTTCAGCAACGTCATATACTCTTTTTAAAGACGTATATCAAAAAGAGGACATACGGTAGGTAAGGGAGGACGGGAAAACAAAATATGAAAAAGGAGGACATGTCCTCCTTTTGGATACCATCTGGCAACCCTAGTTAAGAGAGGCACTGAGGCACATATCTAATGCGCCAAACTTTTACCTTGAAACGTTGAATTTTGGCATTTGCTGGAATCAGACTTTATGTTTAATATTTGTTTTTATATATACAAATTGAGGTTAATTTAATTTGTGTTTAAATAATCTAGTTTAGTTACTTCTCTGATATTAATATTTAATAAAAACAAGTTTAACTGCATTTTAATTTTTATTTTGGTATTTCTAAACATTTCTTCTCACACCGAACCATTTATGTTTATAATAGGACACCAAAGCAGTTAAAGGTTAAATTAACCCATCAATTAATAAACATTTTTGTAAGAGTCACACAATATATAAATATGCAGTTAGGTAATAATGGAACACAAGCTGCCGCTTTATTATGAGCCTGATTAAGCTTGGGAAACTATAATCATTTAATGCAAAGTGCAAGAACCCATTTTACAACCTTTTTCTAAAATTTCAATACATAATATAATATTCATGTCACAGGCATTAAGCCATAACTCCCTATTACAAAGTTTAACAATAGCATTCCGCTTATGTCCCATTCACGGACGCTGGGCGTCGTTTAGGCTTTAGTTTCCTTCAGATCTACTCACGCTCTGACATTTTCAATGTTGTTTTAGTTTAGTCCCTCCTCTCTAATTGAGTGTGCACCGCCCACTTAATTATTCTGATTTTCGCTTATTTCCGTATACCTGGCATTATTTGAACTTACTTTTGTCAACCACCTCACCCAACTCACCCCCATGCTTTTTCTTGACCGTTGTATCCATTGCTCAGTTCAGAAAATATTTATATTCTTGTTATCTTTTGTCAAACATATGTTGTTGGCACTTTGCGCACAGGGTGCCTTCGACTTGGTCTAGGTAAGGAATACGTAGAATACAAGGGCAAGCTCGAAACCGACCTGTTTGCAAATATACGCGGGCCATAGACAGAGTTTCTTCCAAAATATCAATGTATTCTGGCATCGCACAAATAAAATATTTGATTAAAAAGGTACATTTAATATTTAGTTTAGTAATGTAATAGATAATACAAAACTAGAAGAGTAAGGATTAAAAAATTACAGATGTTTTTGCTGATGGTGGTCTAGAAACGAAATGTCGGATGGCAAAGCTGAAAGCATCATCTAGCCTGGAAAAAATGGTATTATAAATGTGATATCTGTGTTAAAATATTTCTTCAAGTAGAAGTAGGGAAAAAATATTAAAAAATCAAAATTTCGGTTTTTCACCGATATCTCTCGAAATGCTTGAAAGTTTGAAACAGTCTAAACGGCGTATTTTTAGTCACATCAATGCCCAGTAACCCAGGTGCTTGCTCCAGTTATACAAGGTATCTCAGATTATTTTTCCCTTTTAAAACAATACTAAAAAAAAATTATAAATTTATAATTAATTGATTACAAAAATTTAGCGGATTAACGTTTTAAAAATAATGTTGTCCATATGCTCACCGCCTTGCTTGTAGCACTGCCCTAAACAAGTGCGAAAAAAACGTTTTTCAATATTTTTTTAAGAAGATCGGATACTATTTGAGCGGTGGTGTAACATGTTTTTAATAGAGGTCGGCAAAAAAACTTATTTGGTTCTTGTCTCTTAAGCAAAATATTAAAAGACTTCCAACGGCGGGGACTTGCCAAGTGACTTGCCGAGTCATCGGTTTGGCAAACAGTTTGCCAAGTGGCAAGTCGACGAGCCGTCGCTATTCCCACGGCGCGTTGAACAGCTTGCCGCTCACTCGCCAAGTTCTAAATTGCGCTTGACGCACTCGCACTGGATTGTTATTCTGGTGAAAACAGTGGAGTAGTTTGTATTAAGAAAATGATGAGACGCCAACAAGAACAAAATCAGCGTATTGCAACTTGTGCTGCAGCTTTATAGTTATGAGCGGTGAATATTAAAAGCAAATAAAAATTAAGTTTTTCTCGTTTCTTTCTTCTTTTGAGATCCGCAACAGAACCATTTCACACTCAAATTGCTTTTAATCCGTTTCCACTATCGTGCACCAAATTTCTGTTTTTATGCTTCGTATCCTTTGAGTTCCATATAGCTGGTTCCCCTTCATATAGTTCCAAAAATTCTCGAATCAAATCGTTAGACCATTCCATTCTGAAAGTAAAATTAAAGTGAAAATAGGAAATTTTAAAAACATTGAATGCACTATATAGCACTCTTTTAACGACAACACAACGCCAGTGAGAAAACTGCAAATCAAGCATTCTGTGTAGGAACGGATTCACTAGTTCCGGACAAGTCGAGCCTGCGATGCTCGTTCATCCTTTGACTCGTGCCAAATTTACCGACAACCGACGGTAAAGCCAAGCCGCTTGGCGAACGGGCGAACCTTTGCATTCCCACGGCGCGTGACTCGCCAATTTGCAAGCCAGACTCGCCAAGTCTCGCGCCGTTGGAAGCCGGCTTTAGGCACTTTTGAAAAAAAAACAAATATTAGGTAAGTTAATATGTCATTATTTTTTAAGTTTAGGATTATTTTAAAAAGTTTACTAAATTAAAATATTATTTTAGAATTACAATGGATTTGAAATGAATATTGGTTAAATTATTTCATAACATAAAAAGTTAACGAAATTTAAACATTATTTTAGAATTAAACAGTGATTGATAGAATTTAAAATTTTTATTACAAACAAATCATATCATATTCTGATCATCTTTATAATTTTCTCCAGCTTTGAAAATCATTAAATGATTTTAAATGATTAATCGTTAGATTTCGAAAATGATTTACAGTATTTAACGTGATTTATAAGTTTTAAAACGTTAATCATTTTTTCTAATCCGGGATAGAGATAAGGAGCACCATCTCTTATTGCTCTTTGGCTCAAAAGTGGCCCAGAATAGCATTAAAGAAAGAGGCGCTGGTGTAGCGAAGGGTATGGTGTGAACCAATGAGAACCAATTACCTTGACCCCAATATATACATGAACTTTAAAAACGGTCACAAGGATGGCGATCCTGATCTTTAGAATCCATGCACTCTAGGGAGCTTTTTACACTCTTTACCTAGGCACCTTTGCCATCTTAAAGTTTTAACACGGTATTTGTATCGTTAAAGTGTTGGAACACATGCTGGCATAACGCAATTAGAATTTGGTTATTTTTATCGCGAATCCCTTGCTTCAGCTCCTCAATATTAGCAGGGGGGTTAACATTGGTTTTTGTTGACATAGATGCTTCCGGTTTCTCTGAATGCAAAATTTGTTAATTTAATTAAATGTGTACGTTTTACATTAGATAAATATCA
>JAHBCN010005790.1:0-52982 GCA_019359885.1 Listronotus oregonensis | reverse complement strand
CTACACGAGTTTAACCTTTCTTATCTGTAATTTGACCTTTCTTTTACAAAATCCAAACTTATATAAATCTATAGTACAGAATGCTTAAGGGGGGACACATTTAATATCAAATATAACATAGGCTACCCCTCACAGGAATAAAAGACAAGGTGATGGTGTAGTGCGCCCCGCAGCCAAAATTTTTAAAACCCCCGGACTTTTCTATATTGGTTTCTTGGGAAGGAAAATTTTTTGGGCAACCTGAAAATTGCACCTTTTCAAACCCCTGATTTTCAAATTACGTCACTTTTCATCAAGAAGTGCCTGAAGACCTGAAAATCCTTAAAAAAGGGAAGAAGGGTCGTTGTGATGGCCCAAGCACCCGATTACATCCCTGTTATTTAACTACTCGTATGCTTTTCTAAATTTTGTATTAATGTTTTTCATAGTATTACATGCTGGTTTAACATCTTTACATCCCACATTGTTGGCTTTTTTTCCTTAGAGTGTTGCTCTGATCTTTTCTTTTCCTCCAAACTTTTAAATTCTTAAGACACGCGTTAATAGACTGTTTCTTACCGCATTTTAAACACTTACAGTATTCATAAAGATTTATAATGCTCTTAATAAAGATATAAATAAAGTAACACCTAATATACAAGACATATTTCATAAGTTATACCGAGCTCTTTTTTTGCGAAAAGAACCTAAAAATGAATAATAAACCATTCTCATGAGGGTATGATTAGAATTTGAATAAAATTGAATTGTTTTTAAATTTACAATAAAATATAATCTAATTAAACTCTTATATATTTTTATAAAAATTTAATTAAATAAAAATAAAATTCATAAATTATATGGAAATGTGTACGCAGGCAGATAATGCAATTATACATCGTTTGTATTACCTTTTAAGTTTTTCTGGTTTAAGCCATGTTATTTTCAAGGTCAAAAATCGTACTTAATAATAAAGTACCTAAACTTTTTTTAACAACAAAGACCTAAATAGATTTTAATAATTAAAAAAAATATATACAGGGTGATTCATGAGGAAATGTCCATACTTCAGGTACGTGGTCAGGGTCCAAAAATAAACACAAAATCTCTAATATGCATATAAGAAAATTAATTAATTTTCAGTTTATTATAACTTAGCTGCTTAGTAAATAACATTTATTATAAAAAGGTAAATAAAAATAACAATGTCATTCAATCATTTTCGTTCTCGCTTTGGCCTTGGTCACTATAATTTCTCTCTGATTCACTGTCAGAGTCGCTGTTAGAACTGTCTGCTGTCATATTTTCATCACCAATATTTGTACAAAAATTTTAAAAAAATTTAGGATGCATATTTAATGTAATATAATCAAAATTATTTTAAAAAATGTTACCTTCTTCGGGCTGAATAGTTGTTTGGTCAATCAATGTTGGTAACTGACTTCCAGAAAACCAGATAAATTCAAACGTGTTGTCGGTTTTTACCCAGTCATAGTCTACTAAAGGCTCATCAGTATTTGGAACTTTAAGGTGTGCATGTGACCAAATTTGAGCTATGTAACAGGCTTTCGAAAATTGCTGATATAGCTCTGATCCGCATGGTAGTAAAGAAGAGCCATTATTACCCTTTTTGGGCAAGTTAAACCTATTAGTGTCCAAGGATTTGTATATTTTTTTAAACAATCTCACTTTTGCCTCCTTAATGTTTTTTTAATCGACTTAATATATACACATAACCAACAAACTCTTGTATCTTTCCAAAAATGTCTCCTCTATTCTCAAATGGTTTTGATATTTGGATAAAACACGTGGTAATTTCTTTTTAATTTAGCCATTATTAAAAGAGGACGCTGTTTTTCTTCTCTAAAAGAAGACCGGGTAAAAAGCACATCTTATCAATGGAATAAAAGGCCAAATTGGCGAGTTTGTCAGCCATTTCCCCCCCCGGGATCCCTCTGTGTCCAGGAACCCATTGCAGGGTGACTTTGGAGGTTTTCGTTAGTTTAAATTGTTTCCCCGACATCTGTTGTAAGTTCTGATTGTGCACTGTATTTGTTAACGCCCCGATCACTGCCTTAGTGTCATACAATAGTTATTTTTCCCCTGTATCTTCTATTAAGGCAGTATTACAGGGTTTTTGGCTATTGCCATAACTTCCGCCTAAAAAACTTGCATATTTTCCCATTGTTCCATAGAACTTGTAGTTCGTCCTTTCACATAGAAACCAAGCCTGGCGGCCTCCTTTTTTTTCGAGCCATCTGTATAGATAACTGTTCCTTCGCTTAGTGACCCACAGCGTTTGTGAGCCCAGTTATTCCCCGATGCCATGTCCATGCATGAGGTCTATGTGGGGGCGATGTTGTCCTGCTTCATCGAAAGAGCCACAGTTCTCACTTAGCCCATGATGTTGCAGTGTCCCCCCTCGCCCCCCACCGTCCCCCCAACTCCAGTTTTAGTGGCTCCCCCCTTGCTGAGGCCTTAACATTATATGGAGGGGGGACCCCCGTAATAATCTCCAGCGATTCCGTGGGAGTAGTGGGTGCTGCACCAGTTTTTCCTCTACGCCATTCTTTGTATGTGTTTCAGCATTATCTGTGCCGTCTTAATTCCCCGTGGGCCACCTACACGGAGGCAAAATATCCGGGCCTGATGACTGCTTTGTATATCCACTTTGTGACCTTGGGAGAAAGTCCCCCGTCCCGCCCTACGACTATTCTCAGAGCCATAGCGATCCTGTGGCCTTTTTCGCTACCATTTCAAGATTTCCTCCAATTCATTTAGTCAGTATCACTCCAAGATACTTGGCTGTACTGGAGTATTCTAGTTCTCTCTCACTGAACTTTACTTTTCTAAGTCCGGTGTGTTTTCCCCTTCCAGTAAAAAAAAGGCTTAAAATTAATACTTTTAAATTCATAACAATAAAATTAAAACCTTGTTAAACCACTTTTTCTGACCATAAATTTCACAGTGAATTTGTAAACTTAGGTACAACTGATTTTTAAAAAAATAAAGTTATTAAAAAAAAATAAACATAATATTTAAAATAATCATATTAATTTAGTAAAAATTCTTGGTTTTGACATAGACTTAGCGCTTAAAGACACTCTGAATAACATTAAATGTAAATATAAATCTTTAACTTCAATTAAAACTAAATTTATAAAAGAAATTTTTTTAAAATATGAAATATGGAATTTAAAATTAAAAATTATTCTGATACCATTGTATTTACCAAGGCTGACAAAGGCAATACGGTAATAGCTATTGATAAAACAGATTATATTCAAAAAACCTTAGATTACTTAGAACCAACTAAATATATACAATTAAAAACAGATCCCACGAATAAATTTAAAAAAAAAATTAAAAATTGTTAGACTTTTGTTTTTCAAAAATCAGAAAAATAACCTTATGAACCCTTTTTTCCTAAGTTGTATTCGCTTATAAAAATTCATAAAATTGGCAATTCGATAAGACCTGTGGTTTCATTTGTCTCAGCTTTTCGTATAAACTTTTCAAATACCTAATTAACCTCATTAATGTTAATACTAACTTCTCTGCCAATATTAATTCCCCAGTATTCCCTTAAGTGACACCGTACAACTCGTTGAAAAACTTTTGATAAATAAGAATGATAATTTTTTTAAAAAACAAGAAATAATTAATGCCTTAGAGGCCTGTTTAGATCTGACCTGTTTTAAGTTTATATAATAAATTGTATACAAGTAAGAAAGGCCTTCCTGGGTAACCCTTTAAGTCCCTTCCCAGCACAAACCTTTATTGATATTATAGAAACAATTATATTAAAAATCATCTTTTTAAAAAATCTATTTATTGGTATAGATAATATGTCGATGATATTTTGGCATGTTTTACGAGCACTGAGAGACAACAAGGTAATTTTCTAGATTTTATAAATAGAACACGAAACACAAAAAATTTTTAAAAAAAAAAAGCTCAATAATTCAAAGACTTTCTGGGCCTAATTTTAAAAAAAATTTAATAATAAAAGATTTTTGGTTTTTCCCCAAAACCCCCTCATATATATAACCATTCATAAAACTTTTTAACAGTAAACCCAAATTGTCTTCTATTTTCAGTATGATTTAAAGTTAACCTAAAAAGAATTAAATATAATTAAACAAATTGCAGTAAATAATGGATACACTTCCAAAACAATTAAAAAATGTTGAACAAAAAATTGTATAAACATAGGTAATTTTTTAAGAAAACTTAAACAATATTGTTGCCCTTATATCTATTAATAATTTGGGAAAATATATTAAAAACAATTAATCTAAAACCCATAAAGGACAGAAAGCTGGTATTTATAAATTAAAGTGTAATGACTGTCCTAAAGTTTACATAGGACAAACGGGTAGGAATTTCGATAAACGTGTAACTAAACATTACTCTAGTTTTACCATTAATACCATTTAATAGAAGAACAAATTTTCTTACTCTTAATTGTGACATTCTACATAGCGAAAACAAAAGCCCAAAATTAAATTTGCTAGAATCCGTGAAAATAAAGCTTAAAAATTCCAATAATTTTTTAAACGATCAATTAGACTTAAATTATTCTCTTCTATTAAATTTGTCCTGTTACTAGGTGAATATAATAGTTAGGGTTTTTTTATTGTAAATATCTACCTGCTTACCTCTTACACGTTCATTAAGTTCCTTTTTATTTCAAACCTTTGTACTTGTTAGTGGTTATATAAATATAGTCTTTAGTTTGTAGTTAGTTTAATTCCTTTGAAAAAGCAACAGTGTTGCGAAACATGTCGAGTTTTTGTAAATAAAACTTAAAAAATAAAAATTGTGGAAAAGTGTCGAAGATCAGGTTTTTCTAAATAATCACTCCTTTGTAAGTATATTTGTTTTATGTTTGAGCGACCAGCTGACCTTTAATGCACAATGGTATAGTCAGCTGATTTTTTTTTTCGAAATATTGGGTTTGCCACACAAGTTTTAAGTTGGGAGAAAATGACTAAATATATAATTTTTTACATTTAAATAGGCAATAGATGCTCCCGCCTAACTCTTGCGTTATAATTTTCAAAGTATTAGCTGACGGTTTTTGTTTCAAGATACAGCCAGCTTACATATATATTTATCCATATTTGCATATAAGCTATCATCAGGTAAATTTTTATTTGAAAAAAAAAATCATTAAAATTATGTTACTAAAAGAAATGGATTAGTTTTAAATACTTTTAAAGCAAACATTTTTAATCATTTTTTTTGTTGTACTACTTAAAATATATTTAATTTTTTAATACATATATACATTTACCTAATATTATATTCAAGAAAGTTTATGTGTATAAAATACATAGTTTTATTCATGTCCAGCAATATTAAACCACAATTGCAAAACAACTGCACAACAAGTCTTGCCAAACTACGATGCTAAAAGGCAAATTTTGCAGTGGTATTTGACGATATACGCTTAGTAGGATTCCTTTACTGCATTACACGATGGTAGACTAAAACATTGTTCATGTTAATAAATTTAAATATGACTGCGTAATAATTAAAAAATATATAGACCACAGTACATAAGAAAAAAAATAATAGCAACGGCTGACACTTCACGAAGGGCTTTATATTGACGTGTCCTGCAAATTACTTATCTAACAAAAATTTTGAAAAAGCGGTATTTTTAAGCTTGCAGTCGCTATATTGGTAATGTATTAAAAATTTGCACCTAACCGTTTTCTTCGGAGTTTATTAAACATAATATAACTAAATAACAATAATCAAAAAATATGTATCCTGCCTATTTGACGCCTTAAACGTCCTTGAACCGCAATATATTAAATTTATTAGTATAAGTAAATATTTATTACTAACAAGATGTCTTTTGAACAATTGTTAGTTATTTACCCATATAACAAAATGCTCATACTATCCTACAAATATCATGTGCCAATGTGTGTGTCCTTCATTCATAATTTGTCGATTTTATGAGCACTTGTATGATAACTAACTGTGGAAGAAGGATAAATAATGCTAAGCAACATGTTCTGTTAGCAAAAAAGGTAGTGTCCCACATAAATATTTTGCGATATGGCAAGTCCTACAAAAAAGTTTAAAAATGAATTTCTTCGTCTTCTTCCGGGGAGCCGACTTGATTAACTACCGGAGGCAGCGCAGCCTCATGGGCTTTTTGTGCCTAATCTCCCATTATCTTTTATATCAATCCTTCCATTAGTCTTGTTCCTTCTTCAAGTCTGTATAACCCCGAGACTGGTTGGTTGATATATTCCTGTGGGCTCATTTCCGGTTACCCAAATGATGCCTGCTTTTTGTGATTCAATGCTTTACCTTCGCACATGATATGGTAGGCTGTTTCTTCCCCCTTGTCGCACATTCTGCAACTTGGGTCCCCATTGTATGAGCCTATCTTGTGTAGGTGTCCTCTTAGGTTTTCATTCCCTGTTAGCAACCCTACTGTTATGCGAAGTCTTTTCCTACTTTGTCTGAGTAGTTTTTCCTTCGTTCTTTTGGATGGGCCTCTTATAAAGCTTTTTTCATGTCTTATTCTACTGAGGTTTCCCCTTTCATTCTTCGTGTTTGTTTCAGATCCATTCCCCGGTTTGCCCTCGAGCTGAGGTTTTGGTCACTCCAAGGGCAGGTTCTGTATGGATGATCCCTGTCTCGCTAACTCATCCACTTTTTTATTGCCTTCTATCCCAGAATGTCCTGGTACCCACAAGAGAGTTACTATTTTGCGTTCTCCCAGGGGTTCCAGTCCTTTTTGGTATTCTCATGTCAGCTTGGACGTTACCTTGGGGTTTACTAGTGCCCCCAGTGATTCTTGGCTGTCTGTTATTATGCAGATCCGCTTGTTTTTATAAGTCCTCCTGTTACTTTTTTTGTGCACAGTGCAGTAAAGCATCTATTTCCGTTTGAAATACAGAACTGTGTTTCCTGTGGAATGGAGAATTGTGAATTTCATTTTACTGTATACGCCGTCGGGTTCCTGCTCGGTTTTTGGAACCAACCGTATACCAGATGATGTCTTCAACGGCCGGGGAGATCGATTCTCCCACTCACTTCGGTCTGGAATTTTTACCTTAAAGTTTTTGTTGAATGAATTTTGAGAATCATCTGGTCTGTTCTCCGTCCAGAATGTTACCGCCAACCTGATTTTTTATATTTTTGGGGTTCCCAAACAGGTAGACCCAGTTGGTTTCTGGCAATGGAAGTAGCTTGCCTCCCCCATCACTATAAGGTTAAGTGGTGGAAGGTCTAAGAGACACTCCATGGCTGCTGTTGGGCTTATTTTAATTGCTCCTGTTATAGCTAAGCAAGCAAGTCACTGTACCTTGGCCAGTTCTGTAACAGCAGTTTTTTGTCGCATTTTTGTCCACCATACCAGTGATGCGTATGTTATCATAGGCCTTACCACCATGGTGTATGACCAATAGACCATGTTTGGTTTAAGGCCCCATGTTTTCCTATGAGCGCGTCTGATTAACATAAAAGTCACATCCGCTTTCTTTCTTGTTTTCTGAAGATGATGGTTCCAGGTAAGTTTAGAGTCTAATATGACACTCAAATATTTTACCTCTTCCACAATCTTGATTGTTTCACCTCGTAGGATCTGGGGTCCTAGCCCTTTAGATTTCTCCTTTTGGTGAAGGCAACTATGGCTGATTTAGAAGGGTTTATATTTAATCCCTTATTTCTCGTCCATCTGGTAACTGCGTTGAGGGCCTGCTGCATTTTATCCCTAACAGTATTGTTAAATTTTTCTTGGGCCATAATGACGAGATCATCTGCATATCCCAATGTTTGGTGCCCTTCAAGTTAAAGGACATTTAGTAGGTCGTCCATGACAAGGTTCCACAGCACTGGGGACAGAACTTCCCCTTGCGGACATCCTTGCTCAACCCGAGCTGCAAGACTTCCTTCAATTATTGAAGTATATACTGATCTGCTGTTAAGCATGCAGTCTATCCACCTGCAGCTTGTTGCGTCGATCCCTCTGCGCCTCGACACGTTTGAGATAGATGTTAGGGACGTGTTGTCAAACGCTCCTTTTATATCCAGGAAGGAACACATTAGTACCTCCTTGTATTTGAGAGCATATTCGGCTTTTTCTACAAGCTCATGTAATGCTGTTTCTGTGGACTCACCTGCTGTGTATGCATGTATGTCCTTGTGTAGAGGTCTGTTCGTAAGTGCATTTTCCCTGATGTGCCTATCCAGCAACTTCTCTAGGTGTAACAAGGTTACTCCTAGTTGTACATTACAAAGACAAAATATTGGTTAACGACAAAAAATGGTATGAAAAACAGGATAAATTAAAAAAAATATTACCACCACCAACACTCCATTAATTATTAATATTTTTCAGAATAATATATTACCTGCTTTTGTTTTTCGGGCCAATACTTTGACTGACTACGCAAGCAAGTCTACAATTTGAATAAAGAATACAAAACTCTACATTTATCAGATTTTTTTATAATAAGCACAATTACTAGTGATTAGGAATATATTAAAGTATTTTTTATAGAAATCCCAACATTTTGCGTAATTTGGGATATATATTATACATTGTTACTATCTTGTGTCAATATAAAATATTATACCTAAAAGTAGCTTAACTTCTTTAAAAGCATGAAAACTTATGGTCAAAGCCAATGCTTTATCCAACTGCACAGCGCTAACTCAATATACAGAACTTACACTTTTCCAATTTTAAATATAGGCATTAGTGGTTCTAAATCATTAAAATTTAGGGAAATAATATCAATAATTATGGCTGCATTTATCTAAAGTTTTAAGCAAATTTATTCTTTACTTGTTGTTTTAAATTAAGTGAAAACGGTATGAAGGACTTTGATGAAAATTAGTAAGCTAAATTAAAGTAATTAAAGGACCTTATATTTTTATTTAAAATAAAATGGAGGTGCAAATAACAGAATGTACAAAATTTTAAAAAGTGTAATATGTGGCATAATATATTTTAGCCTCACATGTATAACCTGGGATAGGTAGAGCATGTGAAGAAATGCAAACAAAACACAAAGCACTTAACACAAGGTATTTAAAAACATAAGTAAGGTGTATTTAGGTTAAAAATTATGTAAATAACAATAATGCCTTAATCGTGTACCTGTCTTTTGCAATGGGATTTGACGTAGTCCCTGCACAAATTAATCCAAACGAAAATAAGCCTAATAAGGGGTATTTTAAAGGACTAAAATCACTTAGTATACAGGAGTGGATGTACAAACCGAAATAATTTTAAAAACTTGTATCTTCTTTTCCGATTCTTATTTGCTTTTTTTGTTGTTATTGAAGAAATATATAAATCAAATAGCGGACCAACAAAAGACCTTTGTTAAGAAGTTAATGGCGGTAAAAACGTCGTGATTAAAACACAGTTAATTTAGAAACTTTTATCCGTTTGTAATTATGTTATAATTCAAAAACAGATAAGAAGCGGATAATAATACACTCCTGGAGTTTGGTCCGTTCCTCCCGACTCACATTATCTGGACTATTTTTATACTATGTTTTATAAACTACTGGAATAATAATGAAAAAGATTTTATTCTAAGGGTGCTAACATACAACTATTTATGTTTGCCATATCGTAACACTGCCATCTTTTAAATCTAATTGTCCCGATTAACTACAACGCCAAAATACTTAGTTTAGTCCATCCAAATAAACAAATTTCATTTTACTTTTAGGACTGCGTTGGACTTGATAAACCAAATCGGTAATTTTCTTGACCACTTTGTAAGGTCCATCCCATGCTTGAGTTATTTTTGAAGATAACTGTTTTTTTCTTAATGGGTTATACAACCCAGAGAGCTCATTGTCTTTAAAACCAGCAGGATTTGCCATTATGTCATTTCTGGTTTTTATTGGGTCGCTAGATAACTTTATGTTGTGTCTTTCAATGTCATAAATTCCAAGGAGGTGCTCCTGGAAATAATCTGCGTAGTCCTGAACCTCCCTTCTTATTTTATTTGTTTGTCCAAACATAAGGCCGCTAGGTGATCTTATTTCTCTTCCAAAGATAACACAGTTCAGAACGCCGGAAGCGGTTAGGTACTACTAGGGTTTTTGGGGCCACTGATTACGATGAGAGGGTCGGTTAACCTTCATTACGTTAGGTTCAAGGTCATTTAAAGATTAAGTGAAGAACAAACCATTGAAAAAGTCTGAAAAAATTCATGCATATGGTTTTTAGGTCGCTGAATCCGAATCCGGCGTTTATTTACACTTCGAATCTATTTAACTTAACCATCAAATGACCCTGAACCTGACCTTATGGAGGTTAACTAATTTCGATTGGCCGACTTTTTAAAACGTAATTTACATTTTTATTCCAAAACCCTTTAAAAATATTCCTGAAATCACCTTGGATGACTCTATGACCTCAAAAACATGTATATGAATTTTTCCAGATTTTTCCAAAAGGCTTTTTCTTCACTTAACCTCTAAATGATCTTGAATCTAACGTGATGGAGGATAACCGACCCTTTTATTGTAATCAGCCACCCCAAAAACCCCAATAGAACCTAACCGCTTTCATCGTTCCCGTGTAGATTAAATGTTGGCTAGTATAAAGTTAGTTGGGCTTTGACCAGTAGAATCATAAATAGCTGCTCGGTAGGCTTTTGGTCTATTTGCCAGAGAGCTCTAATAGATTATCACATGGAAATATATTGCATATCCAATTATAATAAATACATTCATAGGGTTAGAATTATTAACCTCCATTTTTTTGTGGTCGGTTAAGAATGAAATCTTCTTTTTTACGTTATAACTAGGGACCGGACGTCGATAAAAAACCATTACAATTTCTAGCTTAAAATGATATAGAATATACTAAATAAAAATGCAATAAATGATTTTAATTCCTTTGGTATTTATGGTTTTTATTTTGGTATTTTTATTCGGTGTCATTTCCTGTAGAATAATACAAAAGACATGGCGATAGCAAAATATTTAGAAGTAATGTGTGTGTGTAACAACAAAATAATTAAACTATGATACTTTATAATGCTTTTATATAAATTATATGAAATAAATTAAAATTAAAATAGACCTTTTGTCTGTATAAATTTGCAATTATTTGATTGCACCTCTATTAGGGTTCATATTTATGCAATTAACCCCATCAACAAAGTTTTTTGGAAAAATATAATATTCACCAATGAAAAAGTGTTTTAGTCGTGCAACAATGGGATACTTAAGCTATTTACGCCTCAAGGAACACGATTTAATGAAAAATATACCCAAAAGGACAGAAGTAGTGGGCGATTTTTAGTAAATGTTTTGGGGGTGGCTGAGTGCACAAGGACTTGGTGTATGTTATTTTATCGAAGGAAGGTTCAATGCGGAGGTATATATAAATTTACTACAGAATATCATGCTTTCTTCCATACTGCATCGATTTCCGGAAAGAAATTTGATCTTTCAGCAAGATAAGTGTCCCGTTCATAAGGCCCGGCAAGTTGATGAATTAATGGAAGAGCAACGTATCAGGGTTTTACCGTGGTCCGCACGTAGTCCCGATTTAAATGCTTTGAAAAATGTTTGGGGCTTGTTAGTTAAAAAAATAAATAGAGAAAATAAGTTTAGACCGCAAAATGTTAACGAACTTAAGGATGAAATTTTAGAGGAGTGGAATGAGTTACGAGGAAATCCGGACTACGCCCGGTCTTTGGTCCATTCGATGCCTGGAAGGCTAAACTCTGTCTTAGAAAAAACGGGGCCGCAATAAAATATTAAATTTGTTTGGAAGGATATTTAAGTTTGTTTAAATTTATTAACTTGTTAATTAATTTATTAATTTGTTAGTTTTTATAAAATATAATATTTTTATTTACCTTTTGCTTTATTTATAGTAATTAAAAGTAAAACAAGGTTAAAAAGAGCGATTTTCAAAAATTGGCAGAAAAGTCAAAATTTGACAAATTTTTTGCCCAAAATTTTATGGCCGTCACTGTACGTATACTCTCCAAGGAAGTTTAAAGGTGTATGGAAGCCCAATACTGTAGAACAAAATTGTCCAGGCGTGCAGGGCAGCGGGAATAGGGGGGTTGGCCCCGCGGAATTTGCGGAATGAATAGTAGGTCAGGTCCGGATTTAAATTATTTGATATCATAAAAAAATTGACATCATCAAATGTCAAATTTCAACATTCATGTTTTTTTTTATTTTTTGCACAAAATTGTTATTTATTAAAGGATACTACTATAGAATATTTAATATTATTGTGAATTTAGATTTTAATCATCTGATATAATATGGAAAAAAAGATAGCGCCACTTTACTGCCTTCTATTTAAATGGTCGATATTTTTGGAAGTTTTTATTTTTACCAAAATCTTTGTAAATAAATAAAAACACATTTTTTTAAATAAATTTCAAACATTCTATGATAGTATTATGTACTTATCACCAATTTTGTGATAAAAAAGGGCAAGATATGTAAATGAGTTTAATCTAATCCTAAGATTCTGGTTGTACATTAAAAAGTGAAAATTTTTATAACTTTTTAGGTATACTTTTACTAATAACAAACATTCATGAGACAGAATAATAGTGGTTAAAAATATTTAGTAACCTTGGTACCTGAGTTCCATTGTAACAGTATTCGTTAAATATTATGTTGTACAGTATTCGTGCTTAAAAAGTTGATAATGAGTTAAAAACCAAAAATCTAATTTATTTTTAAACAAATGGTATTGTCTCGAAATTGCCTTCTCTCCGATTTTGATCAAATTTGGTATAGAGGTTTTTGGGGCGCTGATTACAAATCTGAAAAAAATCTTTTCGGCAACGTTTGTTTCCGAGATCTTCATCATCAAAGTTAAAAATAAACTAACCTCTTTTCACTATATTCTCCCTTCTTTTTGACAAATTTTGATTTTTACACTAAAGTGGCACACGATATTTATAAACATTTTAAAACCTTGTATTTTTATTTATTTTACATCTTTTTTCCATAAATTGCGAATTTTTTAAGTTCAAAGGCAGCCCATATTTGTTAAAAAAATAAAAGGAAAAAGGTGTAAAAATAAACATAAAAAAAGTTTTTAAAAGGTGTTTGTGAAATATTGTCCAATTTAGTGTAAAAATAAAAATTTTGTGCAAAAAAAAAGGAGGAATAGTGTAAATAAGGTTAGTTTGATTTTAATTTTGATGATAATATTCGAAAACGAAATATTGCCGATTTTTTTAGATTTGTAATAACGCCCCAAAAAACGTACCAAAATTTCTTCCTTTTATTCAATTAGAGGACCTGTATATATTAAAATTTCCTGGTCTGCCCAGTAATCAATTATTTTGATCCTTTAAAAAGGTGTACTAAATTATTAAATGAAAAAAAGTACCTAAATGTAAACCTTTTTTTTAATAATCCAGAAATACACAAACATTGTGGAAATCACTAAAAGATAGTTAAGATTGCCTTACTTTTCTTACTAATATTTCATGAAATTTTTATTTTCTATTATTCATAATTGATATATTAATATTTATTCGGTTACCTAATTACGTCTTATAAGAAGCATAATTTAAATATAAAAAATACTTACCTAAAGTTAAAAAGACGGGTATGTTACCCTTGGATTTGGAAAACCAAACAACCTTAGTCATTTTGTTACGAAATTATAAGAAAAAGAATAAACACAAAATTATAGTCACAATTTAATAAACACTAATCACTAAAATAAAAGGTTTTTATCAATTCAAAAAACGGTACTCCGGCTCTCATAAAATTATAATGTTTTAACCACACTGATTTATCAGTGTGTTAAGTACAACACATTAAATTATTTCGTGGAATTTTGTTATTGCGCAAATCGGCGGGGCCAACTCGACAGTTATTTTCATACTGGGCTGGAATTTTTTGATCGAATGGGCCAAGCATTGGGCTTCCATACACCTTTAAACTTCCTTGATACTCTCTCGCTGGATGCCAGATCGAGTAATCAAAGAAAGCAATCGTCCAAGCCTATAACAAAAAATTTAGAATTGTTTTGTGCATCTATAGGAAAAACTATATTTGTCTTTGGTACTTTTACGGCCGAGTGATGATCGCGTTGTTAAATTTAGCAATGAACTTAGCAATTGTTAAAAGTTAACAACGGCTTAGAATTTTAACAAAACGGCATTGTCATTTTATAGGCAACCTGTCAAAATCTGATATTTTTTAAACATTTAAACCGTTTTAACTTTAAACAAATGCTTTAACAACGGTTTGTTTTAACAAAATGTCGATTTTGACAGGTTGCCTACTAAAATCATTGAATAAACTGAAATGACGTTTTGTTAAACATTCAAAACCATTGTTAACTTTTAACAACAAGTCCATTGCAAATTTAATAAGCATCATCACCGGGGCCCTTAAATTTTCTTTTAAAATACTCATAAGTCCTACTTTGCCATGTATGTTTAAAGTACTATTAATTTTTGTGGTAAAAAGTGTTAATTACCCACACTTTATCGACATCAGATTCAAGCCTATTAATTACAAAGAAAGTTAGCTAATAGCATTCAGCTGCATTTCACGACAAGTATTTCGTCTAAAGTTTCCAGATATTTTGGTAAAATGAGACGGCAAGACAAAGCACAACAAGAGCTGAAACTCTGCGGCTGCTTGGCAGAAGCGGATTCGTATTTGACGACGAAGTCCTAGCTGCGTTCTCTTGAAGCTTCGCAATGGCAAATATAACCTTCCGGCCTATTGTGCCAAATTTATGTTTTCGCTCGTTGTCGAGCATTGTCCCGTTGCCTATCCATCTATCCGCCTGGTCCACACACAATGGCGCATTCAGTGAGAATAGTGGCTGACCCCTTTTATCTATTATTCAAGGACACGAACGATGCTTTTCATCTGATTTGAAACTTTAGGTTGAGTGGCCATTAATATTTAAAAATACATGTTATATACCTTGAAGTAAAAAGGGTTTTTTTAAATAACTTTTTAAGGTTACAGTACTTTTAAAAATGTATTTTTATTATCGTTAGTATTAAGATGCAGTATTTAAATTAATAGTATAAAAAACTTTTAAAAACTTTACTAATTTAAAATTATAATAACCCAAGTGAAAGCATAAACAAAAAGCTAAGCGCTAAGCAAAGTTTGGTCCTAGTGTTTTTAAATATTTATTATTTAGGTATACGAAAAATACTTGGTCTAAAAGTACTTTTTTTTTAAAACTAAGTTTTTTTTATGTCAAAGCAAGATTTTAATGCACCAGCTTTTATAAACAAAAAAGAAAAATAATAGAGACATACATTGCTAATATTATTTTTAAAAGATAAACGTTACTAACAGACTATGGATAGGCCGAACTAAAAAAGGCATAATAATAAGAAAAAAAAAACAAAAAAAGGAAAGGACAATAAAAAAAACTAATGACAGCAACAGCCTTAGGCGCTGCTTAAGAAATCGAAAGGGGTGATGTGATTACACGTCTGAGCTAAGGATGTCTTGGAGTCACAAGATTTCACACTGTCTCGGGCCAAAAAAGGCTCATTAGATATTTCACATTTCAGCCTAAGAATGAAAAAATATAATATTTATGTAAAAATAATTTAAAACCTATTTTTCATAGTATGATTCCAATACAGGGGTCTCTACACCTTAGGGCAATGTATACTGTCATATTATACTAGGGCCCAGTATACTAGTGACACTTTATTGGGGCGTTTCCCCTTTTTTTAATAAAGGTATGGAAATTAAACTAAGAAAGGACTTACTTTTTAAAACAAAGTACCAAACCTTTTCTTTTGATTTAATACGGGCGTAACCCCGTTACAGGAGGGTAGACGACTACCGGTCGCTTAAATCCCCGGACTCCGGACTTTCGGCACGGTTACCTGGTTGTACGCAATACCAATAGCAGTTTTTAGTTAGATCACCATTAATTATGCCTTTTATCGATTACGCTGAGAATTAGTCGGAATTTCTGGGGGCTACATAGCCCGATTTTCCAGATTTTCTAGACAAATCGGGAAAGGTATGTTGGACATCGCAGCATATGACTGGAAGGGTTTTGCTGGCAATTCGGCCTGAATTAAAAAGATTGCGAAACCCATTTTGGATAAAAGAACAGAATAATAACCTATAGGCTGCAGTGCCAAAATGGGACCCCCAAAACCCTGCTTAACCCATCCAATCAAGGTGCATTACTTTGGTTACCTTGATATAATGGTGGTTTTCTCCTAGATTTTTTAAATATGGGCATTAGATCAGTCCTACGAATATTATTACTTGATTTTTTTAGCAATTTATGTATAATTATTATTATTTACAATTCTTACATTATTTTATTAGTAAATAGGCTATATTTCAAGTCGATACCTATCTGGGCACAGCAAGAAGGTATACCAGTCTGTTATAACCTAACTGTGCACTGTATTTTTCCGGTACTCCGTTCTACATAACCTATTATACAATATTGGCACAGCAGATAAATAATAAGTACATTGAATTTTTTAATGTTTATTGGTCATCTATAAAGGCTCTTAGACCCTTGTAATAAAAAGAAATAGTAAATTAATTTTAAAGTATTATTTATTACTAAAATTATATGCAAATACAAAGAATTATAAATACCAGGAAAACTTCGGGGTATTATAGGTGTTAAAATTATTTTACCATAATCAAGTTAACTCATTTTTTTATTTTACAATTCTTATTTTGCTTGCGATAAATTCCGTTTTTTCTATATTAAATCTCTTAAGTATTATTTGTATTATTGCACTTTATTTTAAATTAAACGTTTAAAAGCGGACCAGTTCTGGTTAGTTTTAGTTAGTTCCAGATAGTTTACACATAAAGTACTTTAATGTATCGTGACATCTGGAGGATTTTAAAGTGTCGACATGGTCCAGATTATCTAAAAATACAAATTGCTGAGTCAACACTCACGGATCACACGAGATTTTACCGTTACGAAAAAGCATTTACACCAGCGGCCCGTTGTTATCAATACGTTTGGCAGCAGCCACCGGCTATAGCTACCTTTTTAATTTGTCACACCGGAATTTATATACCGGACACTGTTCCGTCGTTCATTCAAATCCCTGTTGGCAAATTCTGAAGCAGACCTATTGACTGTCAAACGCCATGGTGGATGAAAAAGCAACATCGTAGCTAAAGGTTATATTGATACCTCTTAGGAAAACAAAAAAAAATGTTGCGAAAAAAATTTTGACTGCGGAGCCTTTAATCTGCTACAGTTCCTGTAGCTCGCCCCCGGCTAAAGTTTTATGATTCAAAAAAATATACCCAAGGTTGCCTTTGGTGTAAATTTTGCTTTTAATATTTAAAATAATTACTTTTAAAATATGAATTGTATTGTATATTGTTAATAATAAAAAAAATAATAAAGAATGTGTCTAAAAATACTGGTTTTGTCGGAAATCATTATGTAATAAACATTTACCTAACTAGTGCAGTAATAAACGCGCTATGGTTCATTACGGCACTAGTGCTGTAATAAGGCTTATTAAGCAAAGCCACTATGCTAATATGAGTTACAGAATAATTACTTATTTTGAAGGTCGTACATAAAATATTTTAATTGCTCTCTGAAAGTAATCGTGATCAAGCAGCGAGTTTATTACCCACCTTGTATTGGTGGCCGTGAAATGGGTTCTTACTTGCCCTGACTTTGTATAATGTTAACCCTATTACATTTTTTTTAATTTTACCATATGTTCAAGGTTTATAAATCCCAATAATTGGGATTCCAAAAATAAATACTATTCTCCTGGCTTCTAATATATAAAATCCTAACGGATTTGTTAGAATTTAATTTAATTTTAATTCAATCTTTGCAGTTTAAAACACTAAAAATAAATTGTGTAGTAAGCCATCAACCTTAAAGCATAGACAGCTTATGTTTTGTAATAATCCTTTAATGTCGTGGAAAGCAACCAAAAACATAAAAATATATTTTAGGTATTTTATGGATGGGATTTTAGATAAGAATGCTTTTATCTGTGTTACCTTATGTGTGCATTTTCATAATCTAAATCGTTTAACAAAGCCATTCTAGACAGTCTTTCTCGTTTTCCATCACACAAACCATTTAATAACGTTCGCAAAACCTGACACGGCATTTTTATGTCCTCGCGTAAATTTTCTCTTCCTCCCACATACATATAGTCCCGACAGCAGTATTTTTTAATTTTGTTTTATTGTAACGTTGTGTTGGACCGGAAGCCGCCCTATTGTTTCGTCTATAATATTTTAGCGACTTTCCGGTCGAGTCTCGCCCTCGTTTATGCCGTTTCCCGTTTTGGTGATCCTGTTTGGACCTGCATCTCAGGTTTGTCGTTTTATCATTATTCGTGTTTTAAAATTTTAATTTATGTGTATATGCTATTTTCTCTGTAGTATCTAAAATAAAGTCAAACATTATTTATGGTATTACAAGGCTTGTCATTTAAATTTGATACAGGGTTTTATTTTCTTGAATGTGTTAGACAATGTTATGGTTTCAATAACACTAAAATCTTGGACTTCCATTGTCTTTATTTGTTAATTAATACACGGTTCTGCAACGGCTGTCAGATATTCGATATATCGATGCTAGGCCTGCTAAATACATTTTGGTTGTTTACAATTACTACAGCTTCTTTAAATTTTCTTTTCTTTCAGTGGGCTTCTTTATAAATATTTTTTGCTTTCAAACATTGTATGCGGTGTTGTTTTGACTAAGCGTGTTCGGCAATTCCCCGCTTCGATGTTTCACTTCGTTTCGTATGTTTTTGTGTGTTCTTTTTTAGGCCAAAAGATGAGTACTACTTGCAGGATGATGGACTTTCCATGGCTTTATTGCTCTCTCCCGGTGGTATGAAATATATATATGGAATAGTTTGAAAAGCACGCAATTAAAACTGCACCAATTAAACCAAAAGTTTGGCTAAGATATGTTGACGATATTTTTATTGTATGGATAGGTCATGACAAAGAACTTGAAGATTTCTTAAAACATCCAAATTGTCTCTGACCTTGTATTAAATTCACAATGGAGAAGAGAAAATTCGGCCCTACCTTTTCTCTGCGCTCTAGTCAAGCAAAATAATGAACATCTTTAAACCTGGGTATACAGAAAACCTACCCACACTGAACAATATTTACACCAGAATTTTAATCACTCCAACGAAACAAAACAGTACAGTACTTTATATAATCGTGCAGTGACCTTATGTAACAGTAAGGAATCCCTGTAAAAGTAGTAACAGAACTAGGGATTTTAAGCAAAACGGATGCAGTAAGAGACTGGTAAAGAAAACAATAGAAAAATATCAAACTAATACAAAAATCCCTAAGGAACGAGGTGAAACGCCGAAGTCAGGGATTGCCGAACATGCTTGGTCAAAACAACACCGCATACAGTGGTTGGAAGCAAAAACTATTTATAAAAAAACCCACTGAAAGAAAAGAAAATTTAAAGAAGCTGTAATAATTTTAAACAACCAAAATGTATTGAGCAAGCCTAGTATCGATATTCCGAATATCTGGTAGACGTTGCTGAACCGTAAAAAGTTAGTCAAGCTTTGGTGAACAAGGGATATTATATAAGTCGTAGCTTTTAAGAATAGTTTATAGTTATCACTTGAAAACGGTTGGAAATATATCAATATGCGAAACGTTGTGTAAGAAATAACAAACTAAGCCGATGGATATCCAAGATTTTAGTATTCTTGAGGGTTTAATTTGTTTAAAATAGGTACAAATTTAAAAAAAAAACTTTATTTTTTAAGAATCTCTTTACTTTATTAATATAACGTTAAACCTGACGTAACAGTAAAATGTGTTACATGTCTAAGTTAATTGTAATACGTATTTGGCTTTCACGAGCATTATCAAAAAAAAAAAAATGCTAGACCCCAGTTAAATAACGTTAAAAAAAGTTAGTGTGTAAGAAAGGTGTTAACTATTGTATAACATGGATATCTAAAAGGTGAAATTATTGGTACTATGCTGCAGTATGTATATAAATTTCTTATTATTATATTTTTAAGTTTCTTACTACACCGAAACTCCCTGTAAGTATTTTCATTTCAAAAAGTTGTGATCGTTCCTCGTTGATCGCCGTGAGTGTCCAAATTTCACATCAGTAGATAACCACTGGTTAAATGATTGTCCTGCAGATATTATTCTTCTTTTTTTTTTGTGATGTGATTTGTTTTTATAAGAGCGTAAAAACAAAGTAGCACTACTGTTTCTCTTCTTGGACCCGATTTTTTCTTTCCCACGTTGTCGATATCCTCCCTACCTGTGGCGGTTATTTCTACACAGATACATACTCAGTCTTATCTTCATTGATCTTTAGCCAAACTTAACTGCTTTCTTTTCATTAATAGCCATAGAGCTATCTCTTAGCTTAATTTTGCCATTTACAATTAGATTGACATCGTCAGCGTAAGCTAACAGCAGGTTGAATCGACTCGGATCGGTCATTCGACTCGGAACAGTCGGCAGGTTTGCTACATGAAAATAAAGGATGTACCGCGCACCGGTTCTGCGTTCGACTCGGATCCGGTGTCAGATCGTCTCGACTTAGGCAAAGGAATGATAGAAGGGACAAAAACAGGCGAATGGCCCGACGCCGTTAATTTAGAATTGTGGTATTTTATGCGCTTTAAATACGTATGCACGTGGAACAAGTGTTATTTAGGTTTTATTTACTATGGCAGACGAGCTTTTAATTGAAAGTGTACGGGGACATGTAAATACTCTGTGATCACTCAAAATAGGTATTACCACGATAATATTAACCAAGGAAAACGCCTGGAGTGAGGTTGCTAAAAAGACAGGAAAGCTCCGGTAAGTAAACAATATTTATTATTAGTTACAAATATCATAATATGTTTGTGATTTAAAATAGTTTCTTAATTTTAAAGAAAGTAAAACATAATTTAAAAAAATGTAAGGTTTCGTTAACATAACGATAAATAAAATATTACTTAAAAAATACAAATTTTAAAATCTTTAAATTTAAAATATGTTGTATTATATTTATATAGTATGGAGTTCTATAGACATTATCTTATCTTCCAATATTGATCTTCTCGTTGCCATGGCACACTTCCTTGGTTGGATGCAAAATACTGTTTTAAACTCCTCCCTGATATTAAAAGCGTATTACTGAAATTACCACCAATGTTAATTAAGTTATCGAGACCTTTTGGTGCACTTCTCATCAGCTTCCAGTTCTACAGGTTGCCAAGCACAAGAATCGTTGCGTAAAGTTGTGCAATACAGTACAAGCTAAAGTTATGATGTCCAGATGTTCAGGCAATATATTAAATTTTTTAAAAGAATTCCGAAATTTTTGCAATGACAGTAATTATAAATTTTTGTTTACTTCGTTATTACTTGAGCTCTGGACGGGGCCTCATCATATTAGTCAATAAGAGAGGAATGCTTCATCCCCAACAATGACGTAAGGGTACAACAACATTTGTTTGGGGCAACGCTTGTATCTTTAGGTAATCTAACCCAGTAAGTAGTTTTTTCAAGATGGGTTCGTTTGAAATATTCCCCCGTCTATTACGACCAAATGCTCCTATATCTACGAAATAAATCTGTACTCTGAATCCACTAAACCAATAAAGTGATAAACTCCTTTTATAATTGTGGAATAGAAGATCCCGATTTCGGAGGTTTTTTCGAATACGACATGTTTACCATCGATTGCTCTTACGCAGTTAGGATAGTTCTATTTTGTACTAAATCCCTCTTCTATTTTTTGCCATTGTTCTAACGTTGGGGTAGGCATTACTATGGGTGCAAGCGTACTCCATATTTTCTTATCATCATATATTATTTCTCTTACTGTCGTTTCCCCCAATCTATAACTAAAATAATGGTAATTGAATCACCGTATGAGAGCCTACAATTAAGTATAAACATTAAAATTTTTAGAAGACACAACAAATAATATATACATTTTGGGCACCTTAATACAGAAAAAAAAATAGCATTATTGCTTTAAATTTTTTCAGATCTTCTAAAATCATCGACATTTTTTTGAAAACTAGATTATCAGGAAAATGAAGTCTGAGGTAATGCATATTTTTCCAGAAAATATCTTTATGGTATCTTTCGAGATTTTAATAAATTTTTAAATCGTTTCATTTCATAAAATAACCCGCCTGTATCCAATATTTTGCAATATAAAAGAATTTTAAAAGAAATAATGTTACAGGTAATTTTAATAAGTGTATAATAATTATTACAGAATATGTATGTAATTAGCCAGTGATAGTAATAATAATAACCTATTTTTTATTTCCACTTTATGTTAATACTATAAAAACATTTACAGTATGGAATCGTCAGAATAATATAAAATAAAAAAGTATTCAATTATTTTGAAAGTTTCTATTTAATATATCGTATTTTAGTTTAAGGATGTATGGATTTTTTATAGTTCAGATTGTAAAAAATGTGGACATCAAGCACCAAGATCACCTTTTCGTAAAAGCGCAATTGAAATAAAGAAAAACAAGTCGTGGAGAGATGAACAAATACTGTAACAAAAAAGTGGAAATATGAGAAAATGTCTTTTATGGTCCCTTTTATTCGAAGAGTACGAAGTCAAATCTTTCAAGAGAGTCAATCAGGAGAGCAATTAATTAACAATTCTGATGAGGAAATAACCATGCAATCTGCTGTTGAATTCTAAAAATTGTTCACAAGATTCCCTACGATAATAACATTACATGACCATCAAAAACTCAGAATCCTAGGATATCTTTATCAAAACATACGAAGCAACAAATAAATCCAATTGCGCAATTACTAAAAGAAGAAACTATTTTGTGAAAAACAGGCATCAAAAGTCACCAGAAAGGATCACTTACAAAAATTTTGAAACTATGCAGGAAACCGTAAGAACTTTTTTTACGTTCTTCAAATTGAAATAAAATCAAAAATAGCAAATTTAGTTAGCGAGAATATGAAATGAAAAACTTAATGGCGAACGAAACGAACCATCCACAAGCACCTCCAATAGCTTCAAAAAACAGCTCATCTTCCGGTAGCCTGTTCACCTCTTGTGAGCCCAACCAATGGAGATAATTACACGAATTAGTGGCACGTTGAAGTAAATATTCCTTCAACCCAACCACAGTCATATTTTACCCCAGGGAGAGGGAAGCTCAGATATTTATGAAGAAATAGCTTATGAGATGTTCATAGCGAACTTACCAGAAACTTTTTAATTTTCTAGTGTACAGAAACTGGTAAAAATATACTATTTTTGAACTTTTTTTTGACCAAATTCCAAAAATGACAGTCTGATTTTTTCATTATCTTAAAATATTAAGAAAATCTGAATTCTATTGCAGAATAGATTCTTCTTAAAAGAAGGCTGGAGGGGATTGTTTAACTCCTACTTGCGGGAAAAGGGTATAAAAGTTTCGTGGTAAAATAATCAAAAACTTAACTATCAAAATTTAGTAACAATTAAAACAGATATAATTAAATAAGAGTACTTGCACTTGAGAGTAACCGCTAGTCTTTCTTCAGGGAAATAGCTGTTCGATAATTTGTGTTCTGCTTTCGAAGGGGTAACAGCTCAATGAGTTCATAAAATTTAGAACTAGACATTCGAAAATACTTAAGAGCTTTTCGTTATCTTCCAGCAGGTCAGGAAACGAGTATTCAAACCTCTCCATAAGTTTCTCTTTTTAAATTAATGTTATGAATCCAATGCCTCTGTTTTTGTTTTCGATTTCATTACATGCTAAAGCAATCATAATTTCCTCGTCGGAATCTGATGACCTCGAACTCATTTTTTTTAAATATTTATGTCCGTAGTCTCTACTAAATGACTGCTGGTACCGGAAAACCGAATGCAGTGGCCGAATCGGTGCGCGGTAGTGATATGTAAGCGAGACGGGGCATGCAAGACCAAGACCAGGAACCAAGACCCGAGGGTGCAAGACTACGCGGAACCGAGACCGACCTGCAAGACTCTTGCAATTTTGTCACTTTTTTTTTAAATTATAATATTTAATTTTTTTATATTTAATATACAGAGGTATTTCATACAGACATGACAAAAAATGTGTCGAGAACTGCCTAAAAGGCGATTATTTTATGAGTAACAGGTTTTTAATGAAATAATAAATTAAATCGATCACTTTGTTTTTAAATAAAATTATCCTAAAAACGATAGCCAGTAGATTCAGTAACATGTTTTAAAAATAATAAGATTGTGACTCAATGGTCCGACAAAGCTCGATATCTCCAAAACCGTTACGACAGAGAAAAACTAAGAGTAAAAAAGTTATAGAAGCTGAAAATTACTTACCTTCTAATGTTTTTTATTAGGTATCTAGTGATGCCACTTACTGGATCAAAAATTTCCAAAATCCAGGAAAACATTATTTTTGTGCCACACTGTAAGAAGTGGCATCATTAGATTGCTCCTTTAAACTAAGATATAAATGTTAAAGTGATGGTTTAATAAAAAATATATTTGTCATTTTATATAGGAATACTTTTTATATAAATGGATTTTAAATTTCACTTCCGGTTTAGACGGAAAAGTCAAAACAATGCCAAAAATGTAACGATGACGTCATTTTTGTCAAAACCGAAAATGATATATAAAAAACCATCTACGTCGACATTGTTCAAGAATTTCCAGCATAATATACAGGAAAGCGATTTTTTTAAATTCATTTTTTGCTATAAATTTTCTATTTTAGGTTAAAAGCTAAAAATAAGTTTTCTTGAGTGGTAGTAATTTTTTGGAAAATTCTGAAATAGAGAATAATTTTATATTTTACGCCCTTTTTTCTATAATTGTTGTATATTAAGTTTTTACCATTATGAACGGTTTCGGATATACCGATCTTTGTCTTGCTATCGAGCCACCTTGTATACTTCAGAATGTTTATAAAGTATTTGTACAAACTTTGTACGGCAAATGTTTGACTAATTTGAACATAGAAAGTTTATTTGAACTGAAAAGGTTTCTAAATACCTTTTTTTTAATTAGAAACCAATGTTTTTTCATTTCATTTTTATGGAAATTTCACATCTGGTTGAAATTAAAAGTTTTTTTTCTGCCCTCAGAGTACCCAGTATTGTAATTTTATATGCTTCTTCAAAGAAAATTTAAATATTTCCTATCACTAAAATGAAGCTCTATAAATAAATAAACCCCTACATTTAAAATATCCTTTTTAATCAAATAATTTAAATGTATTATACATGTAAGGTTAAAATTGGTATATTTTAAAATTTTAAAGCAAAAAATATAGTCTCCATCTTTATTTATTTGTAAGTATTAAAAAAATATATATTTTATTTAAGATTGCTTAATTTAAATTATTACTACCAAAAAAACAAGACCAGCAGACTCTTGCAACCAAGACCAAGACCAAGACCAAGACCGGGTGGTGCAAGACCAAGACCAAGACCAAAGACCTTCTTTGGGCTTGCAAGAATAAGACCAAGACCAGACTTAGAGACCAAGACCAAGACCAAGACTAGCCCGGTCTTGGTCTTGGTCTTGCTTGCTCATCACTAGTGCGCAGTATACGCTGCCGATCTAACCGTACCGTGCCGAGCCGACCGATCCGAGTCGATTCAGTGCGCGCCCTGCTTTAGTCTTTCTTGATAAAATATGGCTATTAAAGACTTAATTTTCGAGTGCCTCTTTGTATTTTAGGGCTGTGTTATTGAGGTGTGGTTTAACCTTACTCTTACCTTATTTAAGGCCATTGCTGATTTTAAAAGTCCTTGGGCCTTACATAAAAAAAACTGATATATTTTCTTTGTGTAAAGCAATGCCCACACTCATTTTATAAAAAAAAAATTGTGAAAAAATATCTTTAAAATAAAAATTGCGATTTTCTATATTTTTTAAATTCGTTTTTCTTGCATTTAAAAAAATGTCATTCCAAAAGTAAATTTTATTTCCTTCTAAAAAGCCTTTTAAATATTCTTGCAAGAATGCATGGTTTTAAAATAATGACAAATCTACTCATTCGGTTAAAACGCAAACCCAAAAATGTTTTCATAATTAACGCCCAAAAACCATAATCAATTATAAAATTGCTTCTACGAATTTGTTTCTTATTTTAAGATATTAGGCTCACTTTAAATAATAAATAAATTTATAAGAGCAATAAATATGAAAAAATTATAAAGTCCTATAAAGTTTTTGCAAACGGGGTAAATTCGTCATCATATTAAAATTTTTAATTTATCTCCAAATATATGCAATTTTAGCAAAAATTGTAAAAGGCATTTTTGTAGAGCATAAAATTGCCCATTAAAGTGGCATTTTATAAAGTTAAAAAAGATATGGCAAAATAAATGCAAAAAATAAATTGAAAAAAATATATAAAACCGCAATTTTATTTATTTTTTGAATTTTTTTGTTCACAACTGTTTTTAGGCAGGCTAAGTACAGGTATTGCTTACAAAAGCTAACATCGAAAACCTTTAAAATAAGGCTTTGTTTAGTTTTTTTAAGTAAATTTGACATATATGATTTTTTAAATTTTAGAACTCTTCGTCAATTTATGCCAATTTTTCTTTTATTTTAAAATATTTTTATTTTTTATAAAACAAATATATATATATATATATATATATATATATATATATATATATATATATATATATATATATATATATATATATATATATATTGTATTGTATTGTATTGTAATAAACAGGGCCGCTCGGCTCAGTGCTTATTTTCTTACTTCAAACTAAAGAGATCTTTGTGAATACCCTTCGTTGTTTGGTGCCCGGTAATTCTTATACCTTTAGCAAAGTTCGGGATGCTAGGTGCAAGCTGAATAATATCTCTAGGAGTAGGATATACGCACAGGGTATTTAAACCGTTGATAGGGTCAGTTCTCTGCATTCACAGAGAATGTGTTCCGCAGTTTTCGTTTGCCTCGTGACAAAACCGACATTGTTCATCCTCAGTCTTTCCCATTTTTTGAGGTGATGCCTCCAGGGCCATGTCCTGTTAGGAAGTCGGTAACCAGTTTAAGTTCATATATATATATATATATATATATATATATATATATATATATATATATATATATATATATATATATATATATATATATATATATATATATATATATATATATATATATATATATATATATATATATATATATATATATATATATATATAAGTATATATATATATATATATATATATATATATATATATATATATATATATATATATATATATATATATATATATATATATATATATATATATATATATATATATATATATATATATATATATTAAAAAAAACGTGCACTAAAATAATTAAATTTGTATGTGAAATCCACGAAAAACAGCTTAATACCTATTTCTACTAGCCAGCCATATAGCTTAAATATGTTCAAAGGGATGTCAAGCAAACTGTAGAAAATTTAGTATTAAATATTACTTTTTTTACAAGATTTATACCATTAGCATCAGACATTGCTTTTAATGTCCACTAGTTTTAAGATAATGTTAATACATTTTTATTATTCTATTCATTTAACATAACACTTTAATTTTAATTAATTTAAAATCACAGTGATTGTATAACGATTAAACGATTTACAGATTTAACAAAAAAATAAGGGTTTTCTTGATACATTAGTTAACTTCCATGTTTTCATCAACTATGATAAAAAACCGTATTGTTGATTACGCCACCATCTGAGATTCTGCCGTTTGTACCCACTTCAGCCCATATAAATTCATAACTGGAATTTGCTGCAGCCATTAAAACAACACTGTGAAAATTCTTGTAGTTCCGAATACCGTGATCCACTACCTGGAGGTGGTCTGATTTTGATGTGTTTGCCATCAACAGATCCTAAGCAATGCTGGAACTTTATCTTGTTTCGAATCATTGCAATTGATTTCACTCTTCTTAATCTGGAATCTAAAATTATATTAGTAGTTTGGTCATTTTGTAGCCATGGCTATATTTCTTAAAGCTGATTTTGTTTTCTTGTTTCAGTTGCCAGAACATAGATCCAGCAATAAAACCCAAGATACATTGGAGTTTTAAACAACAAGTTCAACTTCTAACCAGCAAACTGCCAATAAAAGCCAAGACACATTGGATTCTCAATCTGAAGCAAAAAGCTCAACTCCTAGCCAAAAGAGAAAACTTAAAAAAACGGACCTAATTACAGACACTGTTTTACAAAGTGTTTGTGATCATTTAACAAATATAAAAGCAGATAATAGATTTGACATATTTGGTAAAAATGTTGCAGTGAAATTACGTGACCTATCTTTGGAGCAAGGACGTTTTGCGGAAAAAATTATCAATGATACCTTGTTTAAGGCCGAAATGAAAACATTAAATAGAAATCAAAGCTTGAAGTAAATACCACACCTCCTCCTAATACATTAATACAAGTACCATCATCACTTTCTACCACACATTCATCATTCACAAATATAGAGCAAGTTCAGGATTCTGGGTATGAAGAAACACCACTCGACTACTTTTTAAGATATAGATAAATATAATTAAAACAATTACTATATAAAACCTGAACTAAATAAATGCAATATATTAAAAAAGTTTATTATTATTCTTAGCTGTAAATATTCCTTAAGGACTTTAATAACAGATTTGCATGTCTCTGGTATTATCTTGCCAAGGGCCTGGGGCGAGATCACTTTAGAAAATTTTAGAGATTCATAACTGCATCCAGTAGCTAAAAATCTTAATGTTGCTGATAGACGCTCATGAGGGGTAATTGACTCTCTCATATTTGTATCCTCTTTTTTAATCAATACCTTGTTTAAGGCCGAAATGAAAACATTAAATAGAAATCAAAGCTTGAAGTAAATACCACACCTCCTCCTAATACATTAATACATAATACTTTATTTAATAGTTCAAAATAAGTTAATTCGTCCATTCTCAGATAGTTATTCCAATCTGTGGGCTCAAAACGAAGCTCATTTATCAAATTCACATGAGATAAGCGGCTTCTGCGTAATAACCAATTCTTTGATCATTTGGATCTATTATAACGAGCCTGTTTTTTCTTAGCTGCTATAGCAACAACTACGCCAATAAGAGCAATATCTAAATCTGTTGACATGTTTCTCTATTTAGAAACGTAAAACTGACTAAACCGTGCCTGAAAATGCAATGTCTATGGGACTTATCAATTTTAATTATCAGGTAAAAGGTGCGTGCAAAATGTAATAGCAAAATGCGAGGTTAAATGCATCGTCTGTGGGGGCTTTAAGAAGCCAGGTAAATAAAATCAGAGGAATATTTTATCATTTTAAACATCCTCACTAAAACGTATCACTTGTTTGGAGAATTAATTTTCTAATAAAACATGACCATTCTGCTTACTTATTTACTTATTTTTAACTCTTTGTACAAAATGTAATGCATTGCATATATTGCAAACAACTTTTTTATGATTTTTTAAAGTTTTCTTAAATAATGTTATTTTTGACACATTTAAAAAAAACAATTTTGACAAGTGTTATATTAGCGAGCAAGTCTGCCTGAGTTTTATTAAATTTAAAGCATAAACTGACACCAAACTTACATTTTATCTAAATTTAAATATAAAAAGGAACCCTATAATGCGGATTTTTTGAAAGATGCTGATTGTAAAAAAGAGTACAATTTCAAATAAGTACTTTTTTAAAACTTAGATTAATAGGCCCAAGGTAAATATTAAAAAACTTTTTAACGTATTTTTGCATTTGCTTTTTCAAAACTCCTATTATGCTTTTAAAATTTTTTTAATGGATTTGTAAGGATTCCTATAAAAATAACATTTTGTAACCCAGCAGAAATCAAAAGAGCGTAAGCGGAAATAAAAAATCAAGTTTATTTTTAAAAAGTTTTTCTATACATTGCGTACGAAGTTTCGAATGGACTTTCTAAATTATATATTGTAATTTTTGTAATTTCTAAGGATTTAGATACTTATTTTATTACTTCATGTTGGCTATTCAACTTTTGAGAATAATCCACAATATTTAAAATTTGTCTTTTTGCGAAATCGAAAATTCGCTTTATTTTTATAATAAATCTCTCACTTAAAAATTAATTTGACGTGACCAGGTTAAATTATTTTAAATGTATCAAAGTACGACTAATAAATTTTGTTTTATCTTGTTTGGTTCAGTTTTTGCTATGGTCATATTTTTTCTTTAATAGTATCTTTCTTGTGAACTTAATAGTAAAAGCAATGCATTCCCGGACGACCGTGGAATTACCATCAGAACCATAGGGGTTCGGGAGTCTGCTTTTTCTAGGAAATGTACATATTATTTAATCTGAAATCGTTAATAAGACATACATTTTTGTCATGAAATAATAAATTATTTTAAAATATTATTTGTCAAGGCAATGAGGCATTAAAAAGTCCAAAAGTTCGTAATTTTTTGTACTAAGACAGATCGGAATGCGGTTTTTTGCATTCGCTTCCAAAAATTTCTTGTAAATAATGTACCTACTTTGTGACTTATACAAACCGCAAATTGGATTGCTGCAGCTAAAAATGCATTCAAAAACGTATTCTAACTTTGTAAATGAGAGTCAAAACTGGCCCAAATCGAGTTTTCGGGGATTTTCGAGGTTGCTGATCACGATTATAATGTTCAAATTGACCCACAGCCGACCTGCAGCTCAGGAACGCCGACGAACGTCATTTCCGTGGGACTCTCCCAAAATTCACGCGGGAAAGGAGAGTAACTAGATGCCCGTTGGTTTTTTTGGTCGCTGAATTCATATATGGCATCGGCGAACACCCCCCGGATACCTGGTGCGCCGGAACCTAGACGTGGACGTCATTTCCGACAGTTTTCCTGACAAAATTGCCAAAAACAACCCGAAAATCATTGTGGGAAAGTTTTTGTGAGCGCTGAATCCAAATTTCACGTCAAAAACGACCCCCCGAACACCTGGTGCACAATCGAAAAAGACGAACCGAAAATCGGTATGGGGTTTTTTTTGGGTCGCTGAATCCGAATTTCACGGCGGAAATAACCTCTTAAACACCTGGTGCACCGTAACCTGGCCCTGAACGTCATCTCCGTGGGACTCTTTTAAAATTTACGCGGGGAAGACGCTCGGGGATTTTTTGGGTCGTTAAATTTAAATGTAGCATGGGCAAACTCCCCCTAGACACCTGGAGCTCCGGAACCTGGACGTGAACGTCATTCCCGAGAATGGTGGATCACTCGTGAACCGAGCATTCAAACACGAGCATTCGCTACGATGTGGTGATGAAATGAACGAGGTAACTGTAATGTGATGCTTGCAGCGAGCATTACATTACAACGTTCGGTGACAAGTGAGGCCTGCTTAAAGCGACAGTCGGAGGGTTATAAGGTAAATGGTCGCAAGTTTTATCATGGGAAAACAGCGGTTTATTACTAAAGCACCAGAGGGCCCTCTATTTGACGATAAAGTTATTATTAAAGTAAAATGATAAACATAAGTAAAAACTTGTTGTTGTCATTTGAGGTTTTTTTAATATTTTGTGCGCGGGGCATGTCGCCGTGACAAACTATAAAAATTGATATAACCAAAGTATATTTTAATCAAGCTTTATTGGTATTATTAAATGTGTAGGAGTCCCTTCATACTTGTAATAAATTAAAATTTTATTACTTTTTAAAAATTTTGTCTTTTATTAACAGAGGACCAAAAATCCATTTTTTATATTTTTATAAGGTTCATTTATTTAAAGAAATAATAAAATATTTGTATGTTCTTGGTTATATTGTTAAGAGTGATTTTCCCCTTTAAAATTTACAAAAATTTTAAATAAATATGGAATTTAAAATAAATAAATATTTTTTTATTTATTCAAGGAAAGAAAATAATTTTTTTTCACGATTCTTAAACTTGTCTTGAAAATAACTTCAATTTTTAGTTATGATGTCGTTATTAAAAGTGGAAACTAAACCTTCTGCGATTGTCGTCTGTTGGTCAGAATCACGAGTTAGAAACTTGATTGTTTTAGAAACTGCAACAGATATGTCCAGCTGCCTGCTATCAGAATCACGTTATAGAGGGTAGACCTTACGACAGATACAAATGACTGTTCGTGAACCCCCGGAAATGCTTTAGTTTATGAGGAAGAAAATTTATTTACGTTAAAATGGATTACATTCAGTAAATTTTTAATTAATATCAAACACAGGCATACGTTGCCAGCAAATTTTTTTTAAATAAATTAAAATTTACATTTATAAAGCATTTTAGTCCAGGGCATTTAGATCAAAATCGACCGAATTAAAGACATTTAAGGCCAGCAGATATCGAGATGCGGTTTTCTGCATTGTGTTCAGAAAGCTCTCGGGAAAAAAAGTCTATATAGTGTGGTTATTCCATTTTTGGAAAATGCATTCTGGTGCAATAAATGCATTTTGTAATTGCATAATTACTTGCAATATTAAAAGAACGACTGGAAACTCAAAAAAAAATTGCTCAAAAATCGTTACTTGAGGTTTGGGGATGTCGAATTTAAATCTGGTATTAGAATTACCCTGGAGCGCCGGGGTGGCTCTGCGGCGGTGCCCGGGGGTGATATTGCAGCATCCATGAAAATCAACCAAAAATCTTACCGGGGTTTTGGGGAATGTCGAATTCAATTCTGGCATTTAAATTTTACCCAGAGGCGCTCGGAAGTCGCTTTTCGGGGGTAATTTTTCACTTTCTTCATTACGTTTCCCCACAGAGCCAACACCGAGCGCCCCCGAGTAATTCTTATGCCAGAATTGAACTCGGTATTATTAAAAACCCCCCGAGTAGCGATTTTCGGCTGATTTTCATGGACGCTGCAATTTTCCCCCAATCACCCCCGGGCACCCTCGCAGAGCGACCCCTAAGCGCCCCCGGGAAATTCCAATGCCACAATTGAATTCGGCATCCCCGAAAACTTTAAAGTAACGATTTTTGGCTGATTTCATGAACGCTGCAATTTCTTCCCCAATCACCCACGAGCACCCCACAGAGCCACCCCGAGCGCCCTGGGGAATTCTAATGCCAGAATTAAATTCGGCATCCCCGAAAACTCTCGAGTAACGGTTTTCGGTTGATTTTCATGGACGCTGCAATATCACCCCCCGTGCACCCCTGCAGAGCCATCCCCGAGCGTCCCCGGGTAACTCTAATGACAGAATTGATTTACTTTCAAAAACCCCAGGGTAATGATTTTCGAGCGATTTTTCGGAGTTTCCAGTCATTCTTATAGTATTGCCAGTATAATTATGCATTTTCAAAATGCATTTATTGCACCAAAATGCATTTTTTGAAAAATGGCATAACCACACAATATAGACTTTTTTCCTGGAAGCTTTCTGAACACAATGCAGAAAACCAGTGGCGTAACTACCACCGGTCTTACCGGTTTCAGAGACCGGGGCCCCGAGGACTAGGGGGCCCCCAAAAAGTGGCAAAAAGAAAATTTTTTTTATCTAAATATAAGAAAAATCTTCAATAAGAAAAAATAAAAATTTCGATTTCTTGTAGTAATAAATATCCGTTGTCATTGACATTATATTTCTATCGTGTGCTTCTACTTTTTTAAAATTTTTGCGCTACCTCAGATGAGCATGTTTTATTGTTGGCTCTTTCTTTTTTTTTTGTAGGTTTCAGGAGTTTGTCACACTGGGTTTCGAGCGAGTAGTGACAAATATCAAAAAAACAAACTCGCGTAAACAATCCTTTGTTGCATGTTTATCATATTCACAAGTCAAAATCATAAGTTTTTACGACTTGTATGCGGTTCGAATAATAATTTTGGAGTTCCGTTTGAACGTGAATCGTTTCTTGAGGCGCTAATTTTATGGTTAACTTTGAAGTGAATTGTACCTCTGGTAAGTGACTATAACCTTAAAAATATAGTTTGATCATTAGAAAACAACCCCATTTTTTTGGTTATGTTCTGACATTTGCGTCATTCAGTTTTTTTTTTAAATGGAAAATTCTGCGAAACGATAAATAAAAGTTACATTTTCGGGGTTTATTAGTGGAAATAGGCGTTTTTCATGATTTTTTTTTTTTAGCTTATTGCAAAGCCACATGAAAATAAAGGCCAAAAAAATTTTTTTCCCATTTTTTTTGGGCCCCCGGAAACGCTTTAAAAACAAATTTTAAGTTTGAATTTTTTAGGGTGACGTCACGGCCCTAAATTTTCTATTGGGGAATTTTTGCTTTGTTGTCAGCTTTTTGTTATTCGAACCCCTCATCAAATATCGATATGCGCAAATCTACAAAGTTGGCAATCCTGTCAATTGTCATATTGTCAATGTCAACCTGTATAACCTGTAACCTCTAATATTTATTAATAATTTCTAATTTGTAAATAGTGTGTTCTTTCCAAATATTCCAATTTATTACTATAGTTTTATTATCGCCAAACTTTCCTTGATATGAACCCTTTTTTTGAGTAAATTTCCGTTATTTTATTCAAAATGAAAAAAGTGTATTGTTTTTTTTGCGAAACCAGAAGCCGGCCGATTTAGGATCTTCAAAAAAATTTTTTTCTTCAAAAACAAGACATAGGAGAAAAGCCTGGGTGTGCTGTAGGTATTGAGAAAATGCCCAAAGGACATGCCTATTATTGTTGTGAAAAACCCTTTTGATGTAAGTTTTTTTGTTTTATTCCAATTGAAACTATTTAGGTAGTCTGGCTGTGTTTTAGTGTAAAGTCTAAAAAACATTTCGCATTTTAGCATATCGAAAAACAATACGATTGTCGATATCGATAGTTCCTAAACAGACGGCATCCATGTTGAATTTGATTGGTTAGGAGAGTGGCGGGTATTTAAATTACAATGATAATTAAACCTTAACTAGAAAAGTAAGGGGTTTGTATTTTTCGGTGTTATTTAGCAGGTTTTGCTTAATTGTGTTTCTACTTTTAATTTTTACACACAACATTATCAATATCAATTGAGTGAAAATACCCTATTATTTGTTCTTCGTGTTTCTAAAAGTTGCTTAATTACAATTTAGTGTCGAACGTTGCTGATTTGAAAGTAAGGCGTATCAAATTCTAATATGAATATCACAACTTCGAGAACTCAAGGGTTGTCCATTTTCATTACTTTTTTTTTTTGAGTATTAAACCATAAAAATAAAATGTTTTTCGGGAAAAAAACTTTTTCCTTTTTTTAACATAATTTGTATCTGTACCTTGAATAATACATCTCCCTTGGAATCCTGAACCATAAATATTGTGTAAGGGGGGAAGGGGTAGGGAAAAATTTAAATGGTTTAAAAATTTTTCCTAATAAGGGCCCCTTTTTGAGAATTGACTGGGCCCCCCATTTCTATAGTTACGCCACTGCAGAAAACCGCATCTCCATATCTGCTGGCCTTAAACATTTTCGATTTATTTACTAACTTCCTGGACTATTTAGGTCGATATGGGGGTGTTTTTAAAAGACTGTTCGAAACTTCGGAGTTATACTGTTTTGGAAGAAAAAGCTCATATAAATTTTGGTTCTGAAATGCTTTGTTTTAGAAATATTGTAAGATAAATAAAATATTCTTAAAGGTATTTTCAAAAAATCTAAAAAATATATTTTTGTTAAATTTGGACCATTAAAGATGATTTTATGTCTTTATTATTTTTTTTAGGCACGTTAATTTTTAAAAGAAATTTCTGATATCCCACCAATTTTTTGGGATTTTAATATTTACTTTAAATAATACCATAAGTTGTGTGCTAAACTGTATCCTATATATTTGCTGTCGCGAACTGTTCTCGAGAAAATAATAAAACTAAGTTTTATGTGTTCTCCATTTCTTTATTATACTTTGTTATAAACAGTGTCACGTCGTTATATTTAATTTTAACATTTATTAGGTATAGAAATAATTTGCTTTTATAAAAAAATTATTTTGTTACTTTTTTGAAATAATATGGGCTACTTTATTGTTAAAAAACAAATATACCCCATTCTTTTCTGATACAATACGTTTTATCGACAATCACCTTTAATTTGCTAATAAACAAAATTATTATTTTCTTTTCCAAAGCGCATAACCATATTTACTTTCTTCATTTTTTTCCTTTCCTAACATATTTAACGACTGAACAACAAAATATTTAAAACCATAAAAGATGGTGGTATGACCACCACTTGCTAAAACACACAATTTTGTTTGTCTAACCATTGACTTTATCACACGTAAAAAATCCAGGTGTGTTTTGTTCAAGAAGTTTTATACAAGAGGATTTTTAGATTAGAAATATATGTCCTGAGATTAAGCTGGCCAAGCCTGGGGTCTTACTTGACCTACACGATGGATGGTAATTGTTATCCAAATCCACATGTTTAATCTTGTCTGCAAAGGAATATTTTGAACAAGCCAGGTAACACTGCCTAAAAATTGACTATAGTCCAAATGGAGAAATATATGGGCTCATAAAGTAATCACCAACGATTCCGGCCCATATATTCAGAGAAAACTGTTGTTGACTTTTTCTTATTAAATATATGTTTTCATCATCCCAAGAATGGTCATTTAAAAAAAAGAAAATTTTGTCTTCAAAAAAACTGGTTTTCTCTGTCAAAAAAATGTTGGGTAAGAAATTGCCATTGGATAGTATTACATAGAGTAACCACCACAAATTTGGGTGGAAAATCTCTCGATAGTAGCGCTTGAACCCTTTAAATGGGGTATGGGTATAACTGGTAAGTTTTAAAACTTTTTAAACAGTTTTTGGATTTCCTTGTAGTGCAAGTGCAACTTTACTTATACTGGTTAAAGCATCTTCTTTTAGGTCTCATAGTATTGCTTTTTGCAAGTTAGGCAATGTTACACTGTTGTAGGTCTTCCAACGCCTTCAGTAGTTGGAGTAAAACTGCTACTCGTACTTAGTCTGTCATGTAAGCCCCAGACTGCTTTAGAAGATGGTAACTGTTCTATTGGGATGTTTTTTTTTGTTAAAGTTTCCGAGCTTTTGCGAAATTAACATTTGGTTTTTTATTTTTATAATAGCCCTCTAAGGCTTGTATGGACCCTAAGTACTAGGTACGGTGGGTGCGGGTTTTTTGATGTTTAATCCAATCCCCCTTCCGTAAACACTGTCCAAGCACCGAAACACACCACGGACTTTATACAAATAACTACTACCCTTGAACTACTTCCTTTAACGTCCGAGTAATGACAGTGGACCACACCCAACGGTACACTGTGTTTACTGGTCATTATCCATACAATTAATAGTAGTGCCCGGCGTCACTTAATTTTGTTAATTTCACGGAAAGCGGTGTTTTGGCAAGAAAAAGGACGTTGGTATAACCCATAAATGAAGTGTATCTATATCATTTTAGCATATAGTAAATCCTAAATTAACATGTAGGTAAATGAATTACTGAAACAGTGTAAACAAACCTAGTATACCAGAAAAGTAAGTAATAGCGAACTCGTATGATTTAATAAAAAGATGCACGGTTACAATATTTTTATATTTTTTTTGAAAACGGTTCGCCGCAGTAAAAAAGGCGTAAGACAGTTTTTGTAAAACAATTATGGCAATGTAAAAATAGATAATAAAAGTCTAATCAAAGAGTGGCGTAAAATACTCTTAATAAAATTTGTAAAAAAGAATTTCTTTATTTATGTCAGGATCGTAACACGTAAAAACAAGTTATTATAAAGAAAAAATCAGTAGCTTTGGTATCATCATACAAATTTGCCTGTAATAGTTTTTATAGGAAAAAAGGTATTCTTTAGTTAAAAAAAAAAAGTTTATTTTTTTTAGCTTTCTATATGTTCGAAATAGGCATTTTTAAACCAATTCCAAGTGGAAATTAGACCCAAGGGTAATAATTATCTATTACATCGGCAACGCTATTACGTGCAAATTTCTATAAAATAATCTTTTTTGACAAATTGACGACCCCAAACACTTCAATGTAATTTATTGAATTAAATTGTTTCAAATTTTCCCAAAACTTTTCTTTAATGCTACTCAAGATATTTACATAAACTTTTGTTTTTTAAATTTTAAGAGATATACCATTTTAAAATTTTTAAGGGTGTTTACAAAACATCCTGTAGAGTAGACTTTTTCAAAAAAATAGCATATAAAGGAAAAAAAATATATACTTGCCAATTGTCCCTTCTATGCTGAATTAGGTAGTATGTACTGCCAATATAGCTTTTTAAAATGATATACTTGAATTTTTAAACCTAACTTTTTTTTATATTACCCTTTGTAGTTGTACTGGCTGTCAAGAGAGGTCTATTTGTCTTAGAATGTGATGAAAATTTACATATATCGTAAAGTTGTACTAATCAATTTAAAAACTATTTGGCAAAGCGCTCAAAAATAAAAAGTTTGGTTTAAGTTGGGAGAATGACCATTTACAATAACTGATATACGTCGATAAGAAAGGAAACTGTAGAGCCAAAAACAAAGCTTAAGTAAAAAGCTGTAGGAAGGAAATTTGTTAGGGAGCCTAGTATGCCAGACCTAGTCAGAAATTTTGAATATGACAAAAGCAACAATCTGAGATTTACTAAGAAACTCAAAGGACTTGATCCAGTTTTGTGAAACAAACAAAATAATGGCTAGTGTGGATCTTCCGTGATGAAATCTGTACTGTCTCTTAGGTATACTTTTTTGTTTTTCCAAATACTCTAAGATTTGGGAATTAATAATTTTTTTATTACCTTACAAACCACTAAAAAAATAAATATATGTTTAAAGTTTAAAAAAATAGTTTTGGGTTCTTTTAGTATCAAACAAATTTCGGTAATTTTGGCTAGCATAAAGCAGACAAGCTCAAGTATGTAATAAAATTTAAAAATTTCCTTGCTTAAATATTTTAATTTGGAATAGTTGCTATTCGAGCCTAAAAGTTTTGAAAACCAGCGTTGAGAGTGAAGTTACTGCCACCATGTTAACCTTTAAAGATTTGGCAGAAATATGGTGTTTGATATTATGTCCATCAAATTTTTGAAAGTATAACCTTTAAGCAATACCTACCAGGGGCAGCCCTGCCGCTGGACTGTGGAAGCAAAAGTGCAAGAGAAAAAGAAGGATAGGTTTATAACTTTTTTCTCTGATTTTACGTATTGGGGGCGAAAGAAGAGGGAAAAAGAGAGAGTGGTTTAATGGCTATTCTTCTTTCTCTCTAACATGCTTGTTTGCATGGCCGAGCGGCAAGGCTGCCTCTAGTAGGTAAGTAGGTAGGTTTAAAGTGAGTGGACTTTTTACGCCCTCCACTGCGACCGCTCGGTCTATTGTGGCTCACACCTTTTTATATTTCTCCCAATAGGATCGGACTTCTAATGAATCCCATACTAGATTGGGAGGGAGTTCTTACATCTCCTCTTTATGTGTTCTGATGTGTTCTGGTGTCCCTGTCTCCTGGAGAGTATGACGAGCAGACGAATAGATCCGTCAAGCTCTTCTCTCCCGGTCTAGTCAGGTGGGTAGCTACCAGGTCCTTGTTACAGGAACCAGATGTTCTTTCTGAGGCCGCATCTCCGGCCTTTCCCTATGAAAACGGTCCTATACGCTTTCTGTTTAAAGCCAGGTAACCCTTTTTCCTATAAAGGCGGTTCTGTCCGCCTTCTGTTTGGATTCATGGATTCCCCGTGAAACAGGCGCCGGTGACTTCAGGGGCACCTTACGAAACGGATTCACACATTACGGTCGGCGCACCTTTGTCTGCTTGTGACCTTGAGTGACACCGCTCGAAACGGATCCATCCGTTTCGGTCAGCGCACCCTTGTCACTTTTTTCCTATGAAAGCGGTTGTGTCCTCTTTCTGTTTGGAGCTAGGGAAGTAATAGTCCACCACGGCAGAGCCCCGCATTACCGCAGTAAGGCTAGATACTCTGAGAGGTCGCCCTGTATCTCAGAGGCACCGTTGGAGACACCTGTTTAAGGCACAGGATGTCATTCACCCATCAGCACAGTATGCCAACACCTTGAGTGCTTAAGCCTTGTGTTCATCTTAGCTTCGGATCCCGTTCCATACGCGACCCAGAAGTTGCCGTTAACCATCAACTCTAGCGCATGTTCCAAAAGATCCTACTGGGCCCAACCACGACAACGACGTGTGAACACAGCGGTTGGGATGCCTCTAGTAGGAATATACTCAAAGGGTAAAATATTCGAACATATTACCTACTAGAGGCATCCTTGCCCCTCGGTCCTCTAATCTCTTCTCTCTTGCTCTGCATGCTCATTGGGTGGTGGGAAGATGTATATAGCCCGCCAACCAATCACTTCAATGGTATAACAATATGCCTAAGCCAACCCATGATAGGCCCATACATCAATATCGACTATTATACCTAGCGGTATCAATAGTTTTCGACGTCTAACATGGTTTTAGTTAATGCTCCTCTAGGGTCCCCGATTCATACAAACTTATTTATGATTTCTAGGTATTAATTTTGATAAAAATATTCCTATTAATGTTAGTACCCATTAAGAATACTTCTTTTCTGGAGGCCGATGGCCTTTTAAATAAAAAAAAAAAAAAGTAATTTCTTGCCATCAAAATTTAATTTTCGCGGCAAAGAAATACATTGTTATAAAACAGATTATTACAAACTGTTTTTACTAAAATAGTATGTGACTTTTCATATTAAAAAAGCATTTATTTTCTTATTTAAGAAAACTATTAAATATTTTTACATGTAAAATTCTGAATAAGAGTGCACTTTTATACTTTATTTAAATGACTTAAATCTTAAAAAAATATTAATTACTTGACTAAAAAGAAAATAGGTTTTATCCATAATAAATAGCTGCCTAAGTAAATTTTAGGTAAAATATTTGTGTCAATTTACCTACTGATGCAATCTTCTTTTAATTATTAACACGATTATAGGATGAATCGCAAATAATTGGTCAAAAAGAAAATGTAAAAATTACACTATTTTAAAGTAAGAAGACACCAAAGATATAAGAAAATCTTACTTAGAATACGCAAATACCAGTGGTGGTTTGAATTACGTGTTTTGAATTTGGAATATGCATTTGCCGTAGGAACGTTTACTTCAAAAATACAGGTGCAGAAACTGGAATAACAATTATTAAGACACCTAGCTTCCTAGATTATATTATTTATTGCATTTGTTATTTAAGTATCCATATTTTTTTGTTTACATTAGTAATTTTGTATGGTTCATATCATCAAAGTTAGCAGTGTTTCATTTTTATCCGTAATAAACAAAACACGATTTTAAGAAGATTTACTTTTTTATAGGATTATTGATTTATAAAAATCGGTTTGTACAAAATACCTCAAGGCTGTAGAAACTTATAATATCCTATTCTCTTAAGACTTTTTAAAGCGAAGTCACAAGTTTATTGACTATAATAATAATATATTTAGTGACAAAAAAGGTAAGCATCTAAAATTTATATTATTTGAGCAATAATTTACCAGTGTATTAATTTTCAGTTTATAAAATATTAATTAATTATTAGCCTTCTCTACGGCTTATCTAACCTGTTCGTTCAAATTGTTTTAGCTGCCCATTGCCCAACTAATATTTTAGGAATTTGTACATACATTGCCAAACAATTTGCTGCCAATTCTACGCTTGATCCTTCTATTAATATTCCTCGTCCAACATTTGCCCATGTTTCTCATAAAATATTCGATATCGTTTTTAAAGTCAAACAGATCAAGTGTATTCTTTCTTCTCTTAATACTAAAAGATCGTCTGGGCTAAATTACATACCAGCAATCGTCTTAAAAAATGTGCTTTTGAGCTTGCACCCATCCTAACTCGCCCCTTTCAAATCTCTTAAGACACGGGAATTTTCTCGGACAGTTGGAATACTGCACATCAGCAACCTGTCCCCATAATAGAATGCAAAACTCTCCCTTCTAAATATAAACCTATATCTCTTTTTTCTCTTGTTTGCAGAGTAATACAAAAATTCATTCATTTCCAAATCTTAAAGTATTTGGAAAAACACAAGATCTCACATGGTAGACAGTATGGATTCTGTTACAAAAGATCCACAGCTGATCTTCCTTTTTTTGTCTTACACAACCGGAACAAGTTCTTTGAATTTCTTGGTGGATCCCAGATCGTTGCTCTTGACTTGTCCAAAGCTCTGATTAGGTCTGGCATCTAAACAAACTTCCTTCTTACAACCTAAGCTTTGCTTTTGGCTCTCCAGTTTCCTTTCTAATCGACGTATATCAGTTACTGTAGATGGTCATTCTTCCAGCTTCTACCAAATTAATGCTGGGGTCACAATCAGTCCCATTCAGAGTTTTGCTGACGTTAGTACCCTTTACTCTGGTATTCAATTTCTTAAGCCACCATGTAATTCTGATTTGGAAAACAAGCGCAGGTCAATGCAGATCTCTCTTTTACAAGACATTAAACTTATTTTGTATTGGGGCGCCAAAAATCTTGTTCAGTTTAATGTCTTGTATACACAGTCATGTTTGCTGTCGCAAAAAAATCTGCCAATACTCATCCGTTACATATGGGCGGCCAAGTTCTGCCGAACAAAGAGACATTAAATCTTGTTGGTGTTACTTTTAAGAATAACCTTAACTGGCACAAACACATTACACCCATAGCCTAGGCAGCTTTAAAAAAACTAGGATTTCTCTTTCGAATCAGAAAGTATTTTTCTTCTTCCAATCTGTATACTTTGTATGTATCCCAAATCGGACCCTCTTTAGAATATTGTTCTCAACACTTAGCATTCTGGACTTCATTCAAAGAAGAGCCGTTCGTCTTATTAATGATTCCACGCTCACAGATAGGCTTTATCTTTTTGTCCACCGTCGAGCTGTAGGGAATCTTTCGCTCTTCTATAGGTATTTTTATGGCTTCTGCTCAGAGGAGTTGGCCGGTATAATTCCTTTTCTAGCAGCTCCCAACAGAGCAACACGAAGTGCAACTTTTATGCATCCTTTTACAGTTTAGTTAGAGAGGCCCCAAACTTCCCGCTTTCTTCGTTCCTTCATCCCTAGAGTGTCAAGGTTATGGAATATGCTGCCCGCAGAAGTTTTTCCTTCTCCTCCTAATCTCCAAATATTTAAGTGCCGTGTGAACAAACTTCCTCTCAGCACACTTAAGACACCCCACTTAAGTGGTTTAACATTTTAAAAATTTGTTTCAAAGTGCTTTATTTTAACAGTCTCGAGTACGAATAATTGGCCATATGCTTGCGTAGGAAAAGCCTTTAATAGATATATTGAAAGAACAAACCAATCTTTTTGTAACATTTTAAATGTTATCAGGCGTAGATCCAAGAAGCCAACCACACAGTGCAAAGGGAACCGACCTTCGTAGGAAAATACAGAACGTTAAGATCGCAGACTAAGAATTTTTAGCTGTTAAAGATCGCTTTAGCTCGACTTGGGCGATTGCGAATTACTTACGTCAAGTACACAGGATGTTGATCGGGATGCGTACGGGGCAACGCAGTATTTGCGTATATTTTATTATTTTTATATAATAGTCAGATTCAGTCAGCCGGTCGGGCTGACTGAATGTGTTTTATAAAAAATTGTTATCTGTGATCTGTTTTTTTTTTAATATAAAGGCAATAATTGGGTTAACATTTATCAACGATCCTATATTGTTGGGAATAACTGTATTCGCAATAGTGAATAAAGAAATTACCCTCCTTTATAATAATGCATGCCAACATCAACAAAAGATCAGCTTAGGAATTTGTTCGGTCACCCTCACCATAGCTTGGACTTTAAACAAATAACTTTCACCTATGAACTACCTTTATAAACGTCTGGATTATCCAAAGCTCACCTATATTTTAATGTGAAATCCCAACCATACATAACAGTATGCAATTGTCACCTATGATCACTCATCTGACTTCTAACCATGCCCAACTCTGCTTAACTTCGCTGATTCAACGAGGAGAGTGGTTTCAAGACAGGTAAGACGTTAATATCATCTTAAGTAAAGCACAGTAGTAGTACCTAGACTTTAGCCTTTGTGTACTGTTGCAAAATAAAACATTCATGCACGTGCAAGATTTGCTAAAAAAACAGGTGACAACTTTGTATGAGGAGAGTATACAGGGCGTTTTAAGAAGCATAGCTTAAAGTGAGATTCCTTGGTCAAAAATAAAACAAAAATGTAATATAAACATAGCCCCAAAACAGCCCCATTCTTAAGATACAGGGTGTGAAAGAAATATTTTTGGAATTGTTATTTTTTATTTATTTTTTAATCGGGTTATTTGATTTTAATAAAACTTGGTACTGCTTAAACACTGACCAAAATACACCTCCTGATGGTAAACTTTTGTTATTATTATGGACCAGAACTTTCTTCGTATTAATATTTTTGATAATTTGGTGATACTTATTCTCTGCCTAGTTCTACTAAATAAAGGTACTTTGATTTTAAGCATTGATTAATTGGGTTGGATTGTTCTAAGTAAATTTAAATCAAAACTTAGGTTTTGATACTCAAATCTGAAAAAAATTCATGCCCAAGCAGCTTGTTTGTATCTCTTTTTAAAAATTTGTTTCATTTTAAAGGTTTGACACCTTAACAGTTGAGTAGCCCTTTACGTTCTTTTCTGGTCTCCAGCCTCCTGGTTTGGCCACCATGAGGTTTTGATTTTTCTCCAGATGGGCGGGGCACCTTAACTGAGGGAGAGGCGTTCTTCCTCTTCGCCAAAAGTCCCAAGGGTTTTTCCCAAGATCCCCATAGTGTATATTTTTTTCTTGGGGGTGCAGGTCGTTATTAACCCTTTTTCACTATCTAATCTTTCCCTATTTAGTTTTAGGTTCACTTGTCGCTTTGATGGTGAGTCCAGCATTGATTTACTGTGATTTTCCCTTGGAATGGTTCCAGTATGACTGATGTTGTTTTAACCCCGGGGTCTAGCCAAACCGAGGTTTTTGGTATTCAAAAACAGGTTCAGGCCCCACAAACATTGCTGGGAGCCTCGCCTGGCCAGGAGTCTGCATTTTCTTCCCCCTGTACCCCCCTGTGTCCTGGCACCCGGAAAGTGTAACTTTGTTGTGGTTAGCCAGGTTTGGGAGGCATTAGACAGTTCCAAACCAACCTTGAGTTGACTTGTTGGGATAAAGTTTTATGGCCCTTGACTATCAGAGGATAGTAATGTCCCTGCCCTTATATCCCCTCCCCCGTTCTTCCAGACAAAGTTCAATGGCAATTTTTCCCGCCGGGAAAACAGTGGCATTTTTCCCCCGGGGAAGCATAAGCATTGAACCGGGGGGTCATCCATGTTTTCCCTGGGGCCCCCATTGCGTCTTGGACCACCCGGTATCCCCAAACCCCATTCGAGACTAGGGGGAGACGTCACTACCGCCCCAGGTAAGCGGGGTTTTGATGATTTTAAGCATGGTGAACAATTGGGTGTAGTGTGTTTCTAGTGACCTAGTTTCAATTAAATCAAAAAACTTATTTATAAATAAAGGAATAATCTCAAATCTGAAAAAAAAATTCATGCCCTGTATTTAGCAGCGTGTATATAGTATAAGCTAAAAAGCATTACCCAGTTCACAAAAATTACTAAATAACAATTTTTTTAATTATCTAAAGATCTACAATATTGCCTAAGTCATCTCGCAGCGCAGAATTTAATTAATAACATAATAAAACTATACACCTCTTGCAGGAGTCATTTGTCGCTAAAAGATGTTATTTTTACTTTAGGTTCTCTATACATCTGTACTATGTGCAAGTATTTTATTTAAAAAGATGACAAAGCAATTTAATCTAAATAACACAAATTTTTACAAAGATTAAATTTTTCAAACTAAATTATTAATTGATAACCAGTTAAGATTAATTATGTTCATATTTATTTTTAACAATGAGTTCTTTACTTGGCCGTAAATGTGCTCAGCTTTATTGACTCCTATGAACTGGCAGATCGTAAATTATTAGAAATATTTACATTTAAAAACTAAATTTCTAAGAATTTTACATTTCTGTGCAAATAAAGCCAATAAGGTTTACTAACAATTGTTTGTTGATAAATAAAATGAAGTGAGTACGCAGATATAAGCAAATCAAGGATTTAACCCAATAAGCTAAGTAAAATAATTTTTAAAATTAAACAATATAAATCCTTAAGAAAAACACAAGGTGCTTTATAACTAAATCAAATATAACTGAATTTATAAAATATGTACTATAAATAACAGACTTTGTATAAAATCGCAATACTACGCCACATGGAGATTTACAGCAATTACATTGTTGTATTTTTGGTACAATATGTTTTATACCAAGTGTCCCAACACTATAACGGGCCATTGAATAGCGCAGTTATGTGACAGATAAAGCTAGGCCAGTTAAATAATTCTTTATATTGAAATGGATATTCAGTGCAATAATAAAAGTAAAATAACCTAGTGGGGAAACGTTAATCGGTACGCCCCGCATCATAAGTAGTTGCCGAAAAACTCTGCTATCGACTAAAAATAAACTGGAAACCAATAGATACAAATTAAGGTTCGGACGCCCTGTAGATTGACTATTGCTAAATAAGACACTAAGAATAGCATAATTATACACACTTTTTATTTACAATAAAATACATACATTACCACACCACAAAATATCGTGTGACACGCCAATGTGGCGTAACAGCAGCTCAATTCAATCTTTATAACTATACAGTTTCTAAAAAGTTAATAGAAATTCCTTGACAATTTTTTTTTTTAATTTAGTTTAATTTAAAAATATAAAATAGCCTTAATTAATTTGTCAAAAATTTAAATTTTTTTAATATAACCTATTACTTAGTCACAATATCAGATGTTCACAAAATTATAAAAGACTTAATTTTATAGAAAATGTGAGAAAAAAGTTACAAAATTTACTTAAAAAGTCGAAGAAAAATAAACTTAAATTTTGCAAAAAAATTATTTAAATTTTACTAGATAGCCAAAACGCCTCCCGAAGTCTATTAGGCGTTAATCTATCAGCGTTACAACACAATTAAAAATTATTGTTTTTAATCACTATAGAAGTTAGAAAGTTTAAAGTCAAATTTGGGAATTATTTACAGTTTTTGGGACACCCGATATAACTTGCCACCTCTGTGATACTTGGTACAAATTATTGACCAACTATCTTATCAACAACTTTAGATATTACATTCTTTATCTAGCTAATCTCCTAAAATACCATTCACTATTAGCATTTTTTTATCACCACTTTTAGCTAAAGCCTGTCGTACTTTATTTCTTTACAATCACTTTAATTACACCTTGCCTCTAAACTTTGCGTAAAATGTGTCAATCTAAAATTGACACCGACAAACATTTAAGATAGCTCTACTAACTAAGAGAAATGTACACTTTTATATAAAACATAGAAAACAATTACTTATTTTCAATTAACTATTTAATAGAACATTTCGGCGAGAGAATGCTAGAGAATTTTTACGTGGTTGTAAAGCCAGAGATCCTATTTTAACAGCTCAAATGACTGTACTAGTCGTAAGAAATAGAAATAAAATTTTTAGCTACGGGTCCTACCTCAACCGCACGCATAGCTGTACTAGTAGTAAAAAATAGAAATAAACTCTCCAGCTATCGGTCCTACCTTAACTGCACAGATAGGTGTAGGTACTAGTCGTAAGAAATAGGAATAAACTCTCCATCTACAGGTCCTACCTTAACCGCAGAGATAGCTATACTACTTTTAACGTGCCTACGCCTCTCCGCGACTTTCCGTCCCTTTCTGCGTCGCCAGCGTCCACCCAAAGGCCCGAGTTCTAATTGGATGCGCCGACTCGCTACATCATCACAAATTCACGAAAGCATGTCGGTGCGTTGGCGTTGCATACCGACCTGCGGTTTCTTTTGTTTCGCTATTTTTAGATTGGTAAAGAGAAATTTTCAAGAATGATTTGAATTTATTAAGCCGGTGCGGTGTTGTTACGATTATAAGGGCAACTTACTGATTAAAAAATGGATTTTACTATTTTATTAATAATAAGAATAAAATGTTAGGGTACTTTTGGCTATAGAAAAATAGCATTCATGTTGCTAGACGTGCTTGCAATATAAACCTTAAAATCTTGTAAAATATTAATAAAATATGCAAAAAGTTTGACAAATGACATACGGCCCAAAGAATATTTTCCAAATTATATCTAATTATAACTAATAATCTCATAATATTTTTGTTCACCCATTGTAAACATATTTAGGCGATTGTGCTGCTCTTTAGTAGTATCTCATTTTGGGCGCGCACCTTATGTTTTCCTACTTTTCTCCTTAAATAAAAGTCACACGGCTTTGTATCACTATATTCTTTGACCTAAGGTGGGTATTAACATGCGTCGCTCGTATTTTAGTTTATAGACTGAAACTTTTTCATTTGAATTAATATGTCCAGAAAACAAAATAATTTCTTTATGGCTAAATTCACAAATTTTGTTATTATTTTAATGTAAACCTGACATTCAATTTGATTTAAGGAAGGCTTATGCAAGAGCTAAAATTAAATTTCCATTTTTTTTTTTTCAAGGACCTACTGTGTATTAAACGTCATACCAGAAGTTAATAAAATTGGCTACTTTCTATGAATGCGCAGATATTTAACAACATGTATTGATATAAAAACATTAAAGGCTATTTATTAAATTATTCCTTTATATTCAGATCTCTTACTGGGCATTATGCAACGCTTTTATGTCTGCTAACCTAAATTCCTAGTCCAAAAATTTAGGTCTCTAACTTTAAACTTGTTTTTACTATTTATCCCCAAATTATTCAAAAAATATAAAATACACACCGCATAGATTTTTCTTCTTCACCAATTTTCTGATTTTGTGAAAATAAAGTATGCTTAACTTTTTTACTTTAAATACTCAGAGTATGTACTGGCTTTAGGTCACAGAATTTACTAGATACAAAAAAATATTCCATAGAATCCATGTGTACCTTAATTAACTAACTTTTATATCTCACTAATAATAAGCCACCTATTTTTTTCATTAGGGCTTTCGCTGATAATATGGTTAACTGCTAACTGTTTCATACTGCATGTACTTATTTTAGATACCCACAGTATATTAGTACTGGCTTTCAACCGCAGAATTACCAGTTAGAAAAAAATATTGTATTCAACACCTTTTTTAATAATTCACCAACTTTTACTTTTTGCCAATAATAAGTCACCAGCTTTTCTAATTACAATTTTCACTGTTGCTACGGTCGACTGCTACCTATTTCTTTTGTTTTATCCCCAATTCCAACGGAAAATACGATTGCGAGCTGATATACTGAATCAGTACAATATGCAATTGTTTTATTCTGTTCAAATGACGAAACGATTGTTCTGGTATTATTGTCACAATCATTTTTTTTACGAAGGTATAATTTTTTTAAGCGAAAAATCAAATCTATTGTTTATCAAAAATTCAGTATAAAGTTTCACTAAAAGAGAAATACGATGTAATGTTTGATGCCGTTCTCCAGAAATGCTTGCTGTTATTTACCGGTGGAAAATTCTCGCTCTGCATTGCAATATTAAAATTGCCCTTATTTGAGCCCCTTATAAGAAAGATTTGAGCTCCGCACTTGGTAATAAATTATAAACGGAAAATGAAATAAACAGAATTTTCAATTTCATATTTCATTTAGGGTTATAAACAGATTTAAAACGTGTAGAATATTTTTCTTTGAACTTTTTTGTTATCGAAAATTTATTTTTTGCATATGCATATACTGTATTTGGGTAAATTACTTTTTTTTAACTTTATATCCCTGGGTGTAGACCTGTTGTCTTTTTAGGTAATATTTAACTTTAAAAATTTAATATTTATGACATCTTCAGATTGCTTTTAAAATGTAAAAAATTTATTTAAAAATCCCAGCTGTGGAACTGTGAATTTTAAATAAAAAATTCCAATTTTATTTTTTTTTTCAATTAACGTGTATTTTTCGATTTTGTTTATCCCTGTATTTGAATAAGTTTTTCTCTGAGATCATAATTATCATGAAAAAAAAATTGCCATTATGCGATTGCATCTCGAGGTTTTTTTGAATGGGAAAATTTGAAAATTTGGAAATTTAAGTATGAAATCCTAATTTTAAAACTCTTTTAACCAACGTTTTTTTGATTTTGCAAATACCTGCTTTTGGAACAGTTGTCTTTTATAAAATATATTTACCATTAATAAAAAATCTTTATTATGCTATGACATTTAAGGGCCCTGTTTAAAATGTAAAAATTCGAAAAGTTTGGTAAAAAATCTTTTTTTTTTAACTTTGTACTAAACATTTTTTTGATTTCGTAATACTTAGTGTTTGGACTAATTTTTTTTTTATACCTAACTTTTAAAAATTCCCCTTATCATTACTTTTTTAATTTTTTTAATATATATATATATATATATATATATATATATATATATATATATATATATATATATATATATATATATATATATATATATATATATAAATATTTGAAAAAAAATTTACATTTAAAACTTTTTAATTAAAGTTTTTTTTTTCGATTTCTTAAATTCCTGACTGTACGGTAGCTACAAATTCTTTAAAAAAAATTAGTGCTGCGCAGAAATAACTTGGTGTTTATGTTTAAAAAAAATAATGAAGAACTCCGTTACTTTAGAATTACTTCAAAGACATGTGTGTACATGTACATGTGTACTTTAGAACTAGTTTCAAAGACGTGTTTGCAAATAAATTAAATATTGAATTAGCTTTTATTTGTATTGTTTTTTTAGTTAAAACAACATCTAGGTGCTTCAACATAAATTTGCATTTTTTTTTTTTTTCACTTTAAAATTTAAAATGATTTTAAAAAATTAAAAATTAAAAAAAAAAATAAAGGTTTATTTAAATAACTAAAAAGTAACGATGGCGCACTCCAGTTTAAAAAAAAAAAAGGTTAGTTTCTACTATATTCCATTGCTTTACCTTATTGTGTCTAGTAGGGATAACGAATATGAAATACCCTTTTTATTTTTGTTACTAATGGCTCACTAATGGCTCCAAAAGTAATATTTAAAAGGACATTTATTGTAGTTTACCGATGGAAGACAGTTTAGTCCGCGCGTAATATTGTTTTTATTTTATCAGATAATATTAGAAAATTCAGAAATTTCGTCCCAGGCAAACGGTCTCCTATTATGAGATACTAAGGGTAACTAATATAAGATAGTTTCTTAAGTCTGGTTCCTTAAGGTTTAAGGTATAGATTTAAAGAATAAAAAAAGAAAAAAGAAAGAAAGAAATTAAGAAACTTTATATTGGCGAATCTATAACATCATACTTAAAATATAAGTCTATTAACGACTTAATATTTAACATATATCTTGTCTATGTCACAATCACAATGATTTAAATAATTCCACTTCCTAAACAAAAGCAAAAACAAAATTAATGCTAAATAGCAAAGTGGTTTTCTAAATCTTAGACTAAAAATAAAGATCACAAAAATAGATCTGCAGTTACTTCTTCACAATCTTCATGAGTCCATTTAAAACAGTTTCGGCATTGAGCCCCCAATTCTCGCCTCTTGTGTTCTGAAAATCTTTCGCTCCAGTATGGACATTCGGCAAGGTCAGGCAAGTCTTTATCCTTGGAACTAGAATTATCTGCTTCTTTAACAATATTTTTCTTCGCAACTTTTTTAATATTTTTTCTTGTTTGCTGTTTTTCTTCTTTGAACCTTGCTTATGACCCTTTTGCCTCTCTTTCTTATTCTTTTTATTTAGGAAATCTATTAGCGACGAATTTAGGGAAAATCAGTAGTTATTTTACCTGCTCCAGTCCAAGTTTTTCTGGACAAATCGTTTCTAAGTAATCTTAGAACTGGTCTAAGTGCAAAGGGCGAGATATAAGACGACGTGCCAGACATGTGATTTTTATATAAGCAGCGCTTCATGGCAATTTTGGAATAATACATTTTTCTTACTTCAGCCAGTGGCGTAATTTTTTTATAAAAATTATGGTCCGCCACTGTTTGTTTGGTATTTTAATATTTACTTTAAATAGCAGTAGGTTTAAACATTAATATTTGCTTAAAAGTAACGTAGGCATTACACCTTGGGTGGCCGAAAAAGTTTAAAATGAAATGTTACTTTAGTTTAAATATATATTTTAAAATTAAAAAAGTATAGTAATCCTTCTTTCCTGAAAATAAAACCAACGTTTAAGTGCTGCAAAAAAGTGTTTACTTTGGGATGAGTTTTGATACAAGAAATGCATCACGTCTACAGTAATTTTTATCTATTTTTCTGTTTAATTAGAGATAAAAAATATTTTGCTTTTATTTAAAATCATGTTTTAGATGCACTTGAAATGATTTCTATTGAAGAAAAAAAAATATGTTTTATTATTTTGTATTTGAATTTTTCTTTCAAATTTAGTAAATAAGCCTAAAAAATAAATTTTAAACAGTTTTGTCATACTTTAACCTCAAACCTTATTTTTTAACACATAAATGTCAAAATGTTTTTGAATTACATACATACAAATAACTGATAATTTTTTACCGTGTACTTTAGAGATAAAACTCCAATCATATATGACTGATAAATAAATAATTTGCTACAATCGAAAAAACTTCAGTAGGGCAATTTTCACGGTAAACAGAATTTAAAAATTTATTTTGTGGCTTTTATTTTCTATGTCCCTCTTCAACTGCAAGCCTTGGTTAGGTCAATATCGTTTCTAAAATTTGCTTTAAACTTTTCAAGAACAATTTATTTGACCCGAAGGCACAAATAGTTTTGGCAACAACAAGAACTTCATATCGTAGCTAGTCAGCACTTTTGATACGAAATCTCCGTTTTTCGTTTTGTCAGCACCGTTGAATCTCTTGGGACGTTTTTTAACCGGTGAATCACTCTAACACCTGCCTGTAATCTCTTGGTTTCTATTGGGATTGGTTATTCCCACTGAGTATGAATGAAACAGATTTTGGTAAAAACAATATCAGTAAAATATTTAAGCTTATGTTTTGAAGATA